>JBBMKA010000002.1:6425957-6472657 GCA_037833695.1 Sechiopsis laciniata | reverse complement strand
TTTGGGGTCCGGGGAAAAAAAAAAAAAAAAAAAAAAAAAAAAAAAAAAAAAAAAAAAAAAAAAAAAACAACAACTATTTTGCATACTTATCAACAAATTTATTTGTGTCTTTTCTATTGAAGTATTCAAAACCATAACTACATTTCAAACCCACAAGTTTGCTTTTGAGAGCTCAATCTTTTTATTTACTAGTGAAAAAACAAATATAAATAAACAGCTCTGTTTTGAACAAATATAATGTTTACCACCATGAATTCAATAATTTACCAAAAGTTTTCTTCAATCCTTACCATGAAACTTCAAAATTTTCGTGTGTTTCTTCTGATTATCCTCTCTCTGCAATGTAGTGTTCTTGATTTTTATGTTTTCAACTGGTTAAAGGTACATACTCAATTTTTTCCTCATGTATAGTGGAATTACAAAAATTAACCAATCAACTACTAAACTTTAAAATACATGGTACCATAGATTTCAATTATGTGTCTAGTAAAACATTGACTTAATTTGCACTAAACAAAATCATCTACCTATTTGAGACTTAAAAAATCTCGAACCTTTTCTCCAACTTTCTAACGTCACCAGTGAAGACTGAGAGCTTCGTCAGTAAGGTGAAGAGGACGATTCGTTGCCTAACCAACTTCGATTGTGGTTGGTTATTTTGAATAAAAATGATGGGTTATTTTGAGTAATAAAAATGAGAAGCTATTTCGAGTAGTTACAAAAACTCATTTTGATATAGTTTTTCAATGAAGAGTTAATAAATCGTAAATCCTCCTGAAGACATAAAATTAGAAGTTTATAAATTATTAAAAACTATACAATATTTTTGTTTAACACGATTCAAAATGTTCTAAAGCTTATTTTATAGTTGAATCACTTGATGATTGATATTGACGAGGTATTCCACCAATTTTGTACTACTATTAAATAGCCATTGAATGCATGATATTAACTACAAAAAGGAAACTATCGATTAAATTTGTGATATCTTTATGTATGTAATTGGAATCTTGATGAAAATAACCAAAGATATATGAGAATTTGCCATAGATAATAACTTTTAGTGATTTATTTTAATTATTCATAACATAATTTTAGGTTTTTTTTGTAAATATATATATTTTTTTATTTTGCATATTCTAATTTTATTTTCACAGTCATCTGATTGAAAACTATTGATTATACTGATTGAATATTTTCGATAGCACTGATTGATCATATGTCCTATAAAGATTATATGCAGTACTGATTGAAAATTATATGTGACATTGATTGACGATTGTATTATGCATTGCACTAATTAAAGCCATCAAACATATAAATTTTTTAGTCGTTTTACTAAGTTCGCTTTGATCGGTTGCCAGTTATACATGAAAAAAAATTTATACTTATAAAAAGTGGCAATTTATAGATTAATTTTTAATTTTTAATTATACATGAAAAATTCGTTAGATGTATTTATTTTTATTTTTTTTTGAGAAACCTTAGATGTATTTTTAAGGGTCGTGGAAATACATAAAAGTTAACAATTAAAGGGGTCTTTGTACATGATATGATCGTAATTTTATAGACCGTGTATTTGTCAAGCTCGGATTGGCTGTGTCATATTCATGCGTAACCGACCCGTAACCATATCATCACCCGGGCCCGAAACGGCATTTTATAAGTATTGTAACTTAGAACCATAAATCCGTTTTCCCCCCATTACCCGAAAAAGCTTTTTTCCCTCTCTATTTTTTTCTCGCCCTTGTTCGACTCTGAACCCTAGCCCTTCTTCTTCCCGGTGAATTTTTTCGTCGATCTTTTTGACGGGAAATTGATCGAGGAAATAAGAATGCAACATCAGAGATTGAAGCAGCAACAGCAACAGCAACAGCAACAAGCTTTGATGCAGCAAGCTTTGCTTCAGCAACAGTCTCTTTACCATCCCGGTCTTCTAGCTCACCCTCAGGTTCCAGTTCTTCTTTGTTTTCGTTTTGGTTCTTATTTGTGTGATCTACACGTTTTGTTTTGTTTGTTTTTGTGTTTTAGTTGTGGGTTTTGGTTGGTGATCTTTGAGATTGGCTGCTTAGATTCGTTCTGGCGTTGCGGGGTTTTGGTTTGTTGTGTACGGACTTTGAGTTGTGGATGATTGTTAATAAATGATTTTCCGTATGTATAGAGATTGAATTGAATGTCTTGTGCGGGTATAGGTGTTTTGCTTTCTTATTATTCGTGGGTATCTTCTGGGAAGCTCGTTTTGATTCGTGTATTGTTTTCTTCTTTGTTGGTACTCGTTTTCTTGTTTATATGCTCAAGGGCTATCAATAATGGTATCATGTTCTAAGCAATGGTTCAATCCAAATGGGTTGGGTTTTTTTTTTTAATTTTCATTCCATTTTGGGATTCATGTAGACTAAATTATTTTATACATCACTCGTCATCCTAGTTGATTACAGTTGACTTCTACCAACCCAGTTGGGTCTTTACCAGCTTACGTTATCATAAAACTTGAAGTCTGAAACGGCGTGAAATTTTGAGTTCTTGCATGCTAGTCTTCATTTTGGATGTTTTTTTTTTTTTACTTGTGCGGGCTTCGCACCTCAATTACTGATTGAATACCGTTGAAGGTCAGCTTTTCATTTGGTTTTGCGATTTTGTTTAGTTGGCATGATTACATCTACTGTATTCTTTTTGATTTCCTTCCATTTTTAAAGATGCATTGTCTCTTTCACCTTCTTTTCTGCTTTTTTCTTAAAATATATTTTTCGTTTCCCTTGTGCAGCTTGAACCACTACCAAGTGGGAATTTACCTCCGGGTTTTGATCCAAGTACATGCCGCAGTGTGTGAGTGATTTTGCAGTTGTCTATCCCTTTAATGCTATCTCCTCTTTTCGTCAGCATTATGAAAACCTATGTTTTCTTGCAGTTCTCATGTTTCTCTGTCACAGATTTATCATTGACTATTAAGCTTTCATGCTTTTAGTATCCATAATTCCTACTATACTGGAATCTAATTGTTTACTTAACTGAGTTTATGCTTAAAAATGATGTTGTTGTTTTTTATTTTTGTATTTTTTTTGTATACATATATACCGGGTTGATTACTTATATATCTTTTGTATTTTTTGTTTCCTTTTCCTTTTAAAACTTTCAGTTTTTTTTTTTAATTTTGAGGAAATGCAGGTACGTGGGAAATATACATACACAGGTAACTGAACCACTTCTTCAAGAGGTATTTGGGAGTACTGGTCTTGTTGAAAGCTGCAAGCTTGTCAGAAAGGAGAAGGTTGGTCTGCAGGATAGCCCTCTCTTCCTCTCTCTCTGTATATATATATATCTCTTAGAATGGGATAAATCTAATTGTTTATGTTACTATTATATTCAAGGTCTGTTTATTTCTTGTCTATTAACATCTTTGTTTCCACTGCTTTATGCAGTCATCCTATGGATTTATTCACTATTTTGATCGCAGATCGGCTGCTATGGCTATTCTGTCACTTAATGGGAGGCAATTGTAAGGATAAACCTAAATTCTTATTTACTATGCCTGTACTTTTGTTCCTTGTCTTAATATATGCTTTGCAGGTTTGGGCAGAATATCAAAGTAAATTGGGCTTATGCTAGTGGTCAGAGAGAGGATACATCAGGTTTAGTATCTGTTTGAACCAATGGCTTTGAGTTGC
Source organism: Sechiopsis laciniata (assembly GCA_037833695.1). NCBI lineage: Eukaryota > Viridiplantae > Streptophyta > Magnoliopsida > Cucurbitales > Cucurbitaceae > Sechiopsis > Sechiopsis laciniata. Next base: position 6,468,992 of record JBBMKA010000002.1, on the reverse strand, counting down.
TAGTGATTGAATATTTCCCTTAATATTCACCTGCTTCTTTTGTGTTGCAGGTCATTTCAACATCTTTGTGGGTGATCTTAGTCCTGAAGTTACTGATTCTACTCTGTTTGCGTGCTTTTCTGTTTTCCCTAGCTGTTCGTAAGCTTCAGCCCCTGGAAACTATTCTTTTTGTATTTGTTTGTAGCAGTTTGAATTTTGCATGTCATGTCTACATTGATATCAATAAGTCTTCTACCCTTAGTAGCTCGAAAATAACAATTCAAATTAGAGAAAAAGATCATCCCCCACCCCAAGGGGTGGGGTGGGGTACTTCTACGTTAGTAGTTTGTCTTATAAACATATGGTGTATTATTGGTTTCAGCGATGCTAGAGTTATGTGGGATCAAAAGACTGGGCGTTCCAGGGGATTTGGTTTTGTTTCTTTTCGCAATCAACAGGTTCAAACTACATTTAATCATAATAAGTTCTTTTTTGCTATTGTTTCTCCTGTACTAAATTATGCTCCATTTCCAGGAAGCCCAAAGTGCAATTAATGACTTGACTGGTAAGTGACTTGTCTCTGATAGTTTAAATTTATGGTTGGGGTAGAAAGATGGAATTCAAATTCTCTAAATTCTTCATTTAATAATGAACCCAACAATAGGTTTAAATAGATACAAGAGATGACATAATTATAAAAGGAAAATATAATATCTAATCATAAAAGAAAAAGTTGACCTAATCATACAAGGAAAAGATTCTACCTAGTTATAAAAGGAAAAGATAGAAAATAATATTTAATCTAATCCTAAAAGGAATAAATAATTAAAAGAATGAAAATACTAAAATAAACATAAGCCAACACTCCCCCTCAAGCTGGATTGTATATGGAATACAAGCCAAGCTTGGAGTTAAATTTATCAAAGTTGGTCATTGTGATGATGATGCGTCAATTGAGATGATGATGTGAATTGAGATGATGAGTGCCGTCAGGGCTAATTGGATGAGTGCTGTTAGGGCTAATTTGAGAGTGCTGCCAGGGACAATTTGGGAGTGTTGCCAGAGACAAATTGGATGAGTGCTACTAGGGACAAATTGGATGAGTGCTGCCAGGGACAATTTGGGAGTGCTGCCAGGGCCAATTTGGGAATGCTGCCAGGGTCAATTTGGGAAATCTAGTCACGGCCAATTAGGAAAGGAGATGCCAGGGCCAGCTGGGAAAGTTTTATAAAATGAAAACATAGAGGTTTGAAGGAAGAAATTTTTAAAGAATTTGAAGGGAAAGAAGAAGATTTTGGAGAAATATTTGGAAAAAAAAATACATAAAAAAAGCGATGATTTTTGTGATTTTTTTTTTTTTGGGAAAAAAACGAAGAAGATTATTTAGAAGAAAGAAGTTTAGAAGGGGAAGAGAAAAGGTTTTGGGAGAATGATTTTTTTTTTTCTAGGTTTTGAGATGAGAAAAAGAAAATAGAGGTTTGAGGACAAACAGTCTCTCTCTCTTTTTTTTTTCTAAAAGAGGAAGAAAATGATGAAGTAGGAAAAAATTTTAAAAAAAGAGGAAGAAGATGATGGGAAAAAAAATTAAGGAAAAGAGGAAGAAGGTGATGAAGAAAAAGGAATTTTTAGGAAAAAAGGAAGAAGGTGATGAAAAATAAAAAGAAAGTGGAGGAAGAGAAGAAAAAAAGTCTACCCTGGATCGAAAGGAAAAATTTGAGGCTTTGATACTATGTTGAAAGATGAAATTCAAATTCTCTAAATTCTTCATTTAATAATGAACCCAACAATAGGTTTAAATAGATACAAGAGATGACCTAATCATTAAAGGAAAATATAATATCTAATCATACAAGGAAAAGATTCTACCTAGTTATAAAAGGAAGAAAATAATATTTAATCTAATCCTAAAAGGAATTAATAATTAATAGAATGAAAATACTAAAATAAACATAAACCAACAGTAGGAGAGTTTTCATCTGCGATCCATTTTATTTTGCAGTTTATTGTTATCAAATATGTGTAACATTGAAATTGAATTGTGTCTCGTGTTTAATTTTTGAAATTTAGTCTCCACAGTGGTTGAAGACTTGGGCGTTGAAGATATGCTTCCTTCAAGGTCCTAGGTTTGAGATTCACTTGTGACATTACTCTTTTGATGTCTCCGATCCTGGCCTAGGAATGGGCGTGGTTACCCTTGTGAAATTTAAATCTTGCCAAAATAAACGTTTGAAATTGAAATGGTATTTTGACTATATTTGCGTCCTATTTCTCAATACATCTCCTTCAGGTAAGTGGCTTGGAAGTAGACAGATACGCTGTAACTGGGCTACAAAAGGTGCTGGATCCAATGAAGACAAGCAGGGCTCAGATGTTAATAGCATTGCAGAACTTACGACAGTTTCATCTGGTGAATGTTCATATCCCAATGTTCCTTTTTGGTTCGTTTATGAGAACCTTTAAGTTTAGAATGTTGCACTTTCGCTGTTTTGTTTTGAGGATTGATCCCCTAAGCTTTTTGACAATACTAGCATGAATTTGACATTTTTGCAGAAGATGGCAAAGAGACAGTTAATAGTGATGCCCCGGAGAACAATCCTCAGTACACTACTGTTTATGTGGGCAATCTTGCTCCAGAGGCAAGATACCTTGTCCTTATCTGTGTTATTTTTCTTTGACATGTTTTAATTTTTCAACTGCTGCTAATGATTGATTAACACTATGTAAAATGAAGTTCCGGCTAATTCTGCCTGTTTCTACTTGCATTTAGTTCCTAAATGCAAGAAGTCGAAAGAATAATTGCTAGAAGTTGATCTGATGTGATATTTCTTCATCATATAATATACAGGCCTCACAAGTTGATCTTCATCGCCATTTTCATGCTCTTGGGGCTGGCGTGCTTGAGGAGGTTCGCATCCAGCGTGATAAAGGCTTTGGGTTTGTTAGATATAGCACTCATGCTGAGGCAGCTTTGGCTATTCAGATGGGGAATACTCAGTCATTTCTTTGTGGCAAACAGATCAAGGTTTCGTTTTCTGCTCCTAAACAAAATTTTCAATTCTTTTGTTTGGAACAGTAGCCGTACTTTTTATCCTATGGAAACTGAATGCATTCTTTACTAGAGACTTCGGTTATGGTATACAGTTGCTACCAATGCAGTCTTGTTCGTCTGGATAAGCAATACTAACATATTCCACAGTTCAATATTCCATTTTATGCTGTTAACTGGGTCATTATTATTATATTGTAAAACATACGCATGGTCCATACGGTATTGGTAATTCTGGGTTTCGTTTTTTAAATTTTTATTAATTATCAATTCTACCCTTTTGATAAAAAAAAAATTTAAAAAGGTAAGAGATTTGTTAGGACGTTCAGATGTTTAATAAAATTACGTTTTACATGTTTGGTAGCCATGTGGACATATTTCATTCATATTCTTACTTTTTTTAAGCCATTCATATGCTTGATACATGAAATCAGACCCTATATATCTATAGATACTATTTTTTTAAGGAAAAAAGAAATCAGACCCCTATCTATCCACAAAGTCCATTTTTATGAAAGGGAATGCTCACATGTTTAATTACTTGATATAAAAAATGGTTTCATTATACATCAGCTCTGTACTAACAAGTTCTAACTACTTTTTGTACATAATGACCTTACTGAGAGTTGTATTAACATTAGTATTTACTCCTGTTGTTTTTTAATTCAACAGGAGTAAATAATGCTGGAGTACAACTCAGCTTGTTAATACTAATGATAAAGTCGAGAATTACCTAAATACTAATGTTAATACTAATGATGAAGTCGACCTAATTGTTAGGGACCATCTGAGATTATGTTTAGCCAGATTTTTCTTTTGCACATAGCATGCACCAGTTATTTAAGTTGCAGGCTTGGACCTGGACCTCATATTTCATCCTTTAATGATATAGTTTCTTATCCTAAAAAAAGTTATATAAGTTGCAGGATAGTTGTTTAGAGTGATCCTTTTATTTCTGTTCTAACCGGCCGACCATTTCTCTGTTTGCAGTGCTCTTGGGGAAGCAAGCCAACTCCACCTGGAACTATTTCCAACCCGCTTCCTCCGCCCGCACTAGCTTCGATGCAGGGACTCTCTGCAACCGACCTTCTAGCATACGAACGACAACTTGCAATGAGCAAGATGGGTGGTGTTCATGCCCTCATGCACCCTCAGGCGTCGCATGCTATGAAGCAGGCAGCCATGGGGTTGGGAGCTGCTGGCTCAAGTCAGATTTATGATGGTGGCTTCCTGAACGTTGGGGCAGCTCAGCAACTCATGTATTTTCAGTAAAGGCTGATGAGATATGTATACAAAAATTGGAGGTGCTTGGTTGGTCTATTGAAAGATCTCATCTTATTTATTTTTTCTTTTTTTCCTTGTGGAGAGTTTTCTGTGCCCCAGTAGTATTCTCTTTTTTCTTTCTTTATTATTATTATTATTATTATATCACTTTTAAATAGCCTTGGAGCTGTGTTTATGAAATGTCAGTTGTGTACCGCGTATCTGAATTTATAGAAGGATATGAGGATTCCTGGTATGTATCTGGGAAATGGTGGTGTTGATTAGGAGACTAGTTTGGTATAGCTTGGTATTTTAGTTTTTTCTGTTTCTATTGTGTTTTCTATTTTCTTTTCCTTTTCCTTTTATATGAAGGTTTAATGATGTTTTGGGATATAATTCTTGTTGTAGTTGATTGTCTTTTCTATTTTATTTTCCTTTTATATGAAAGTTTAATTATACTTTGGTATTTTAGTTTGGTAAAGCTTAGTTTTTTAGTTTTTTAGTTTTTTTTTATATTTTTAATGAAGGTTTAATGATGCTTTGGAATATAATTCTTGTTTGTTTTGTGCCATAACGTGACAGGAACAAAGAACACTCAACTTCCTATCAGTTGAGGAATTTCGGAATAGTGTTTTCCTAACAAATGTTGGTGAACATTTGGAGACAATTTTGTTATTGTTGGAGGAAATGATGCCTAGTTATTAGTTATTATATATATAAAAGAACCCTTCTGACCTAGATGTTCACTTTTTGTTTTCTTTTGTTTTTTATTTTTTTGTTTTGCTAAGATATTTACTTTTAAAATTTTGATCAAACTGATAAGAGAAAATTTCCGCTAGTTTAAGTTTAATTATATATACTACTGAAGTTAGAGTTCTAACAAAAATTTGATTTATCAGTTTCATATAGATTACTGTTATTGTTCATTAGAATAATTTCATCCCAATTGAGTTGAGAGAGCCAGGTCGTTGATTCTCAACATAATGAGGACGTTTGTCCATTTTCTCTTAAAACTTTTGTAAATTATATATATATGTATGTATGTATATATATATGTATGTATGTATATATGTATGTATGTATGTATGTATATATGTATGTATGTATATATGTATGTATGTATATGTATGTATATATATGTATGTATGTATATATTTGTATGTATGTATATATATGTATGTATGTATATATATATGTATGTATGTATGTATATATGTATGTATGTATATATGTATGTATGTATATATATATATGTATGTATGTATATGCTGCGATGGAGATGAAAATACCATGGAAAGTTTAAAAATTTGATATAAATTTTCTCTCGTATGTTTTCAATATGACATTCATAAAAATATGGGGAATTTGAACTAACTAGAAGAACCGTTAATTTGCTTTTTTGAATTTTTTTATTTATTCATGACTGTTTGGGTTAGTCCTATTTCCATAAGATATTTTAGTCAATTATTTTTTTAAAATTCATTTACTCTTTTTTAGGCAAAATTCATTTGCTCTTGTACGACTTTACAATGGTTTATTAATTTTATTTCTAATTTACAAAAATTGGCACAACCACAGTCGATAATCATAAATAGTGAGTGCTATGAACAAATAAATTGTGTTGAAGACATCATTCTATCTTGGACAAAAATAAGGAATTCGAATCTACATTTCAAATAAATTGTGTTTACTAGATTATTGATTTATTCATAATAAATTTCATTTCAAACCATCCTATATTAATTTAGTGGTTAAATAAAAATTATAAAGTAAAATCATCCTATATCAACAATTAAATATAATAGAATTAAGTGATTATTCAATGAAAACAGTAAATTGGCGTGAACTCTTAGTTTAAGTTGATAATTGACATGTACTCATGCCAAAGTCCGAAATTCAAATCATCCAACTTTACATGAGTAGTACTAAAAAAATAAAGTGTAAAAAGTTATCATAGATTAACATAGTGTACATTCTCAAGAAAAAAAAAAAAAAAAAAAACATAGTGTTCACAATGGATATTAAATATTTAAAAGATTATAAAAACTCAATTCATGGTATCCATCAATCTCAAGCAGTGATATAAATGGTTGAAAGTTTGAGTTTTGAAGTTGTGTTTTTTAAGGTCTCAAGTTCAAAACTCACTTCTCGAGTACCTAACCTAGAGACGGATGTAGTTACCACAGCTATAGTGGAGCAAGTTCCGATTTCTCAATTAAAAAAAAAGAAAACAGAAACATGTAATTTAGGTAAAAAAGAGAAAAAAAGAAAGAAAAAGAAATTGGGAGGAAACTTTATAAACTTGTGTGCGGCACTGATGGGGCAAGGGTTTTCTTATATTTGACTAAAACCAGAAGTTTCGTTCCGCGCTTTATCGAAGCAACAGTATCCTGTGTGTGCGTTGAGACGCAATTCAACTTCACATTCCCATATCATGGACGATGAAATGGACGCCTCTCCCAGCTACTTCGACCCCCAAGATCTCACCATTCGAGAGCAATTTCGTCGATACAGGTTCATTCATTCATTCCTTCCCTCCTTTGCTTTATCTGAAATTTCTTCTTCCTCTTCGCAATGTGTTATCTGCTTAGTTTTATCTCAATTTCAGCCCCATTGAACTCATTTATATTGTTATTTCCATTGGGTATGTATGGGTTCTTTGATTCAAATGCTTTCTAGTACTCAAGTTCAATTTACTGCGCCATAAACATTTTGTGTGCGCTGATGGCTATTCGATGGTTTTGTGCTTTTGGCGTTAATGGGTTCTTTGTATTTGGATTTGGAAGATAACTTCCTCATAGTCCATGAACCATATCATTGGAATGGTGTGGTGGTCAAGAGTGTGATAAGTAACTAAGAGGTGATGAGCTCAATCTAATAGTACCCACCTACCTAAAAATTAATTTTATTACCAGTTTTCTTCTTGACAACTAAATGTTGTGACGTGAGAATAGTTGAAATGCTGGTAAGCTGGCTCGGGCATTCACGGATATAAAAAAAAAAAAAAGTTTGCTTAAGGTCTATGGGTATGCTCCATTTGGCTTCAATTTTCATATGGAATTGTTTTTTTTTTTTTTTTTTTTTTTTTTCCAGTGTCAATGGATTATCAAGGATGGCCGGTAATACTGTGTTTATTTGTTTTATGACTAGTTGCTTGGAAATTTCTATTCCAACCCATTATTTAGTATATAACAGAAAATCCTTTATACTGTCCTTGGTGTTGTTTTGTTATCTAATGTGCTAAAAATTTCATTTTGAATTTTGTTGTATATTTCTTGGGTTGATATTTGCTCTGTAGCTATGCTTTATTTTGCCTTTGCAGCCTTAATTCTACCTTAATCTTTCTTCTTTCTTGATGGAAGTGGGTTTTGAACCAAAATTAATATTTTAATATCTTGTTAAATAGCTTCCTTACCCATATTTGTTGAAGTCATCATTCTTTTATGCAATAGCACACTTAGCATGAATCTTATGCAGGAGAAGGCCTTCAAACGTATCACCTCACAAGGAAGTTTCATCTTCAACAATTAGTGAATCTAGGATTCTGTACGACGGACAGAGTTTCCATAGTCCAACAAATGCTGCACTGCTTCTTGAAGATTTTAAACAAGAGGCTGAAGGCCTTTATGTTGTTGACCATCTGGAAAGTTCTGCCTCTAAAAGAAGATTATCAATTGATAGCGAAATTTCAGAAGCAACTCTTGGTCCTGATTCAGTTCGCTACTCACTGAAGGCTTGCAAGCACGAGAATGACCCTTTATCTAATAGCGGAGATACAACTTATTCCTTTTTTGCATCTCTACTGGACTCTTCAATTCAAGGTTCTAATAATGTCCAACATGTTTCTTTCTCTTTATCTTTGCATTTACTTTGAGTGAGGACTATTTCTTTGAAAAGATGTACCCTTTGTCTTAGTTGCACAATTTTTTTTTTTTCTCAGGATTGATGCCTATCCCAGACTTGATATTAAGATTTGAGAGTTCTTGTCGTAATGTTTCAGAGTCGATTAGGTACTTTTCCCTCTATGGTACTCATTTAAATTATTTTATAGGCATCTTGTTGCTGGTTTTTTTTTTTCAAATAGTTTGATGGATTAATTTATACTCGTCTTTATATAGTTTCTCTTTTGAATCTTACCTCTATTGGGATAATAAATGATTTTACTGATGGTATGAACTTACAGAAAGGAGAGGAAAGTCACAAACAAAAATTCTTCCAAATGTGTAAAGAGAATTCAAACAAAACGGTTCAATGAAGTTGTTTCTTATAAAAAAGAATTAAAACAAAGAGTTATATGAAATACCATTGTTAAAGAAACCCTGGAGACTCTTAATTCTTGTTGAAGACTATTGTTTCTCTTAAGCCACATTATTCATGGGAAACTCTAGCAAATTAAAGTCATAGCATCTTCTTATCTCTTTAAATGAAGACAGCCTTCAAGAAATGAGGAAAAAGCTGTTGGTGTTGTCAAGGGGGAGAGCCATATTTACTTGAAACCATGCAGTAAGATTAAGAAAACCCTTAAAAAATTTAATGCTAGTAATATATATGTCTAAAAGAGGCCTCATTTGAAAAAGGACGGGGTATGATACTACCATGAATGACCTTAGGAGAACAAGCCACCAACTGTATAGGCATAAGAAGTTGTTTGGCAAGTAAATTTTTGTGCGTGCTGAAAGCTTCGCTTAGTGGTTGATTATTTCTTATTCTTTAACCATGTTATCCTGTTTTGTGGTTGGGCTGATGTTTAGTGTGATTTTGATATTATTTGTTTTTTTTCCTGCTAGGTATGGTTCCAACATAAACATTCAGCACCGGTTTATAGAAGACAAATTGATTAGGCAGAAGGCACAATTTCTTGTAGATGAAGCTGCCTCTTGGTCCCTCTTGTGGTACCTCTATGGGAAAGGAAATATCTCTTTTTCCATAACTTTTAAAACGTGTATTTTCTATTTGTGGACCCTGGTTCAATTCTTTTGTTTTATGCCACTGAATGTGTATCTCTAAAACTTGCAGCATGTATTTGAATTATTGGTTTAATAAAACATTACATGCAACAGCATCCCTTTTGGATTTAAAGCTGGCTCGTTTAGGCAATGATGACTGTCAGAACAGTTGTGGACTATGAGTTCTAAGGTTTTTGTAGCATCTTGATCATAACCATGTTTTGCCTTTTCGGAGTTCTTTAAATGATTTCTTCTGTAATTTCCCCACTCTCTAATTACTGCCATTGGCAATTGGTATGTTTGCATGTTATCATTTTGGCTTGCGTGGTGGATGTTTAACGCCTTTCTGTACTCATAACTTGGGATGAGGTTAACTCACACACTCACCTAGATATATAATAGATGCTAATGTTTGTTTTGGAAAATGTTTTATTATTTTACATTGGGATTAATATTGGTATCTTGTTCTTGCAGCAACGAAAGAGGTGCCTAAAGAACTTATTGTGGTTATGTATTTTTTCCCTCTTTTCTTCCTAATAAAAATTAGTAATTTTTACAACATTTGCAACATTCTTAAGTTTGAAGTACTCAAAATAAAACTATTTATTTGTGGCAGTTTCCCCCAACATCACACTTGGCGGCCTGCCAGTTTGTCACTGAAGACCATACAGCTCAGTTATGTCTTCGAATTGTTGAGTGGCTGGAAGGTTTAGCCTCTAAAGCACTTGATTTGGAAAGCAAGGTGATGAGTTCTTCTTACAAATTTACTTGATGATATACTACACTACTATAAGCCTTATCTCATAGTACGGTTGTGATATATTTAAAAATTAATGTTGTATTTAAATATGAGTCTGCTGCTCCTACTATAGAGCTGTGATATTTTATGCTAGCGGTCAAATGACAGATTGTTAGTTATAGACGTCTCTGATGTGATGTGTTTTTATTATGATTTATTGTTACCATTTCTAAGCAGGCATTAAAATTAGAAGCTTTATAGCTATTAGATAGTCGAATGGCTGCGATATCACTTGGAAAGATAAATCTTGGTGACCTGCAAAAACACATATTTTAGGGATCAGCCAATTTTCTTTGACGTTTTGAATATGTTTTTACAGATTCGTGGATCTCATGTTGGTACCTATCTTCCCAGTTCTGGAGTTTGGCATAATACTCAGCGGTCTCTCAAGAAAGGGATCTCTAACACAAATGCTATTCTTCACTTGGATTTTGATGCTCCAACTCGTGAGCATGCTCATCAACTGCCAGATGACAAAGTATAGTTTTATCATGAAAAATTGAGCCTGGAATAATATAAAAGACAAATAACCATCTTATCAAATCATATTTAAAAACTGTCGATTCCTTGTAATGCTTTATTTTCCTTTTTACCACCACATTTCATTTATAATTTCAATTGGTAATCCTTGTATGCATTGAATGTGTAGTTTGACACATGCGTGTTTATGATTTAAATCTTTTTAATTAAAAAAATTCATACATGAAAGATTTACAAACAGAGAATCGAAAGTAGATGATATATATGTATATATATACACACACGAAACCAAATTTTCGTTGAAAAAAATGAAAGTAAATGCATTTGTGGTATTCGTTTCGAATGCTGTAAAGTCATTGATGTTCTTTTCAACAGAAACAAGATGAATCACTTTTAGAAGATGCCTGGACTCTTATTAAGGCTGGGAGAATGAAAGAAGCTTGTGATCTCTGTCGATCGGCAGGACAGGTAAACACGTTTTTGAGAGCTATGTGTTTGCTACTTGTGCTCCGATTTTTCTTCATAGATACAGCGATACATCTAACAATATGTTGGCAGCCATGGAGAGCCGCAACTTTGTGCCCTTTTGGTGGACTGGAACACTTTCCTTCCATTGATGCCTTAGTAAGGAATGGAAAGAATAGAACTCTACAAGCCATTGAACTAGAAAGTGGCATTGGCCACCAATGGCGTCTTTGGAAATGGGCTTCATACTGTGCGTCTGAGGTAATCATTATTTATCCAGGAGGCAGTATGATGTATCTGATCAATCTGTATTTGACATCTTGAGTTATGTGTTAGTTGTCTGTTAATAAAATACCTAGTTACGAACTTACTGTGGGGTTTAGTTTAACAGTATGGTTAACGAAGAGTTTTATATGGTGACTCTGGGGTTCGCTTAACAGTATGGTTAATGGCTAATTATAGCATTTCAATTTTTACTCCCCTATTTTTAATCCTCCTTGGTATAAATACTGGAGGTTGTAACGCAGTTTGAGGTTAATTGAAGATTAATGAAAATTCTCACATTTTGGTTTGCACCACAGTAAGTTGGTTTTATTTGTTATTTTCAAGTTACTTTTACTATTATGCTTTGTTTCATGTCTAATCTCTTGCTGATGGTTGATGGTGAAGATCTATAATCGTAATTGTATACTTCTGATAATATCCACAGTGATTATGAATCTATGGTATTACACATTTGAGAATGGACGACAAAGAGAAGATGTTTTATATGTTCTTTTTTATATTTATTCTTTTCTTTCTTTTATTACTAAAATTTATTTTTTGGTAAAAATTTATTACTTCTATTTATACTTTGTGCAATTGTTGAAGAAAATTGCAGAAGTTGATGGTGGGAAATATGAGGCTGCTGTGTATGCTGCTCAATGTGGAAATTTGAAACGTGTACTTCCTATATGCACAGATTGGGAGGTATGTTTGTCACAGTAATCCCTGCAAATTTTGGAGGGTTTAACTAACAGAACTACTAATCAAGTTATGAGTGGTGTAAACTGGGAGGTCGATAAGACTAACTTTTTTTACTTTTTTAAAGTTTGTGGGGTTCTTGATTTTGCCAATGTTTTGTGTTCACTAATTGTCCTCTGTCGGTGTTTGTTTGATCACAATTAAGTTTAAATGATCTGATGATTCTGATCTTGTTCTTGTATTCTTGAAGGAACATAATACTCGAAAAGATTTATTTCATTACTTTTTGTGATGCCCTTAGATTATATCAGAATTGCTATAAAAAAATAGTGCTCTGACCTACACTATCCATTTGCATGCAGTCGGCATGCTGGGCAATGGCAAAGTCTTGGCTAGATGTTCAAGTAGATCTTGAACTCATTCGTTCACAAGGAAAGATGGGTCTTTCCAAAAGCATTATGGACATTATGGATGAAAGTCCTGGACAAATTGATAGAAACTTTCAGGCTTCTGATGGACCAGAAAGTTGGCCACTTCCAGTTCTGAGCCAGCAACCACGACAAATTTCTGCCCTGCTACAAAAACTCCATTCAGGGTATGAATATGAGATGATGTTTAGTGTATGTGACTTATATGATGTTCAAAAGGTAATATCTGTTCATTTTCCTGATCCAGTGACATGGTGCATGAAAATGTAAATCGTGGATGCAAAGAGCAGCAGCGGGAAATTCAGGTATTCTAGGTTCAATTGGAATCACCAAGATTATCCCTTAGATTTTACTTATTAAATGATGCAACTGAACCAATGTCAAGTAAAAGAGGATACATATAAGGAAGAGCAAACTTGTTCAAACTATTTGTTCTTTTATTGTGTTGGCTGGTTAGTTTCATTAGGGATTTTATTTTGATGCCTGACTTTGTTTTGTGGCCTGGGTTTGGCTTGGGCAAAGTTGTATGCCATCTTATTTATTTGAAGTTGTTCGATTAGAGTTCGGAAGAGAGTTTCAACATTTCTATTGAATAGTGAGGAGATCAGTACAAAATTGCACAAATTTGTTACTTTTATTTGACTCATAGATTTTTTTTTTTTTTTTTTTTTTGAGTTCAACAACTATTTGACTCCCAGTTCTCAGTTTGTGTAAAGTCCTCTTGAACTAAAATGATTTTCCGCTCCTTGTAATTTGTCGGTATGGAGCTTCATTCTGACTCTTTGCAAGTTTGCAACCTCCTTCGGTGATCAAGATCTCTGGTCTCTGAGCGACATCTTCGACGGACCGATGCTTCACTTACCGAATTTTTTTCCTTCAGCATGACAACAACCCATGCCAGCCGCATGCATCACTTCTTCTTTGACATGAATTCTTCCCTTGCAGTCATTGGGGCATTTCACCCTCCTTCTCAAGCCTTTCAGCGATTAAAAACAAGCGTTTTCTTTTAGGACATCATCCGATGCCTTCAATATTTGATTCAAGGGCAATTACTCACGGAATGTTCTGGCGGGTTTCAACACGCAAGCCTCCACCGTGTTTCTATGTCTATTGGGGTTTCTCTTTTTTTTTTTTTTTATTGGTGTTAGACTTATAATTATTAGATTTATCTTTTCTCTCCCCAACCTCTTATCCCTTTCTCTTCCTATCTTCTTTCTTATCGTATCATTTTGATAGGTTCTTTGTAAATTCTTTCACTTATCACTATATTTTTGTTTTCTATATAAAAAGAGAGAGAAACAATAGAAACTGTCGTGAGTTGAGAGGTTTCTGAAGGATGTTTGATCCATTACTAGATTCTATGTTTCTGTTTCGGCTTTATTAGCGAATTATTTTTTTTAATAATTCTTTTGGTCTGATCTCGCTTGATTGGAGGTCGTTTTTGTAGACAAATTTCTTATTTTGTGGGGTTTTTTTTTTGTATGCCCTTGTATCATTTCATTTTTTTTTTCTCAATGAAAGTTTCACTTATTATAAAAAATATATAATTTTACATGATAGGAAATAAATTTGTTGTCTTTTTACTCATACTTCTCTTATCAGTCGTCTCGTTATGATTTTCACCGCAAACGAAGTGAAAGTCCTTCTGCAAGGCACCGTTCAAATAAAAGGAAAATTACCCATCTTACATTTTATAATTTCTTTTCTAGATGATCTTAATGCTTGGAGACATTCCTCGTCTTTTAGACCTAATCTGGTCTTGGATTGCACCTTCAGAAGATGAACAAGATGTTTTCAGGTTGTGTAATGCGTTTTATTATATATTTGAGACAGTTATGATTGTATTTTCCCCATTCTTAATTTTTCATATTTATATTGATCAGGCAATACACAAGGGTTTTTTAGAGAGATAATAATGTGTATACTATATGTACTTGTGCAATTTTAAGAGTCTCTCCATAATAAATTACAATCAATGTAAGGGTAATTTTGTAACTAAGAAAATTTAAGTTCTACTTGTACTGATTTAATGTTCTTCATTTCATCATTCTTTGTCATCCAATATCTTAGTTATTTTTTTTATAAGAACCAAATAAATGAAATGGAAAGTCTCCAAGGGGGCAGCCTCATTGTTAAGGGTATGGGGTCTCTTTTTTTTTTTTTTGAAACGGAAATAATCTTTTATTAAGAAAATGAAGAGAAAAGTATGATGCCAAATACAAAAAGGAAACCAAAACAAAACAGAAAACAAGGTACCATGGTCCATGATAGGACAGATAACCAAAATACAAATAACAGACTAGAATAACAAAAAAGAAGCATCCCATAATGCAATTTCTGATGAAATGAGAATTTGAAAAATGCCAATGATAGACAGAGGGGGGCAGATGGAAGGCAAAATGACTTTCTGTCTTATGAGCCAGAAGCAATCCACACAAGACTTGCTAAAACAAACCAGCCATCAGAAAAAAGCAACTACATAGCAAGGATCGTGAAACAGCCAATTTGGATATAAAAGAATGCATGTTGCACAACTTTGAACCAATCTATATAAAGAGTGGACATGGCCAAAACTGATTCCAGGCACTTGACATGCTAAACCAACGCCAAGGAATCTCCATTCTTGTTTAACTAATAGAACTGAAATGAAGTTTGAGCTCAATAGCACCAAATCCAAGGTTTTTCATAAATTTAGCTCTAGATACTTTACTCCCACTGTACCAAATGAATAAAACTGGAAATCAAAGCCACCCCGAAAGATTTAACTAAGCAAACTCCACTCAGAGTGCTAGTGTATTCTTCGGCATCCAATCCAATGCCACCCAAAAAATTATTCTTCGGCCCATTAGAATTCAGTAGGGATACTTGACAAGAATTTCAAAATGATGAAACAACAAAGGGCTAGTTTTTAGGAGGGATGACTGGGAAGACTTTAAGCTGAAGACCAATCTTCACAATATCAGAAAATTTTTCTGGTACATCGGGAAAGTCAGTCTGAAAAATATTCTGATATTGTGAAGATTAGTGGTCTTCAAATATACATGGGGATATATCTAAGAAAGCAGTCTGAAGATCTTTTGCAATAAGTTTGCAAGAAATTGATAGAATTTTAAAGTCTCTACCGAGTTTTAGAGCAATTAACTGGCTTTTATTGGAACATTTGGAAAATTAAGAGAACTTTATGGCTATGCCTGCCTTGTTGCGGAGTATGCATATATCTCCTTGGAGTGTGCCTTTGTCTCAAAATGCTGGTTCAAGCTTTTGAGTCTCCTCAACATCAAATGGTGTTTCCTCGAAATTCTTACTTGACCGATCTTAATTGGCGTTGTTTTTATTTTTGTCCTTTGTTCTAAGCTGCTTTCGTTTTTCTGACTTTGTTATTGTTAGAATAATTAATTATGAAAATATTATAATCTTATCTTTTTATGATTAGGCCCATTAGGAGTCCCATTAGGAGTTAGGTTAACCCTGTACATTTGTGTAAATATAACCATTTAATAAATAGAAGAGACATGAAGCATGAAGTCTTTCTCTCAAATATATCATTTACAATTATCTTTGTTTTCCTTTTTTTTCCCCTTTTTTGATGATTGTTTTTTGAGCATTAGCCTCTTTTCATTTCGTCAATGAAAAGTTTTGTCTTGTAAAAAAAATTCTTTTCTTAGCATCCTTTGTAATAGTTGATTTGTCAATGATTTTTTTCTATTCGGTGGTTTAAGGCTCATTCTAGCATATCAAAAATACTTTTTACTAAAATTTTAAATACCAAGCAGACATAACAGGTGTTTGTTTGCTGTCTCGAAACATTTGATTGAACCTATAATGCATGTTGAATTTTTTAGGCCTCATGGAGATCCGCAGATGATCCGTTTTGGTGCTCATTTAGTACTCGTGCTTCGATATTTACTTGCTGAAGAAATGAAGGATGTTTTCCGAGAGAAGATCATGAATGTTGGCGATCTTATTTTGCACATGTAAGTAAAAAGTTTGTTCTTGTTTGGATGATGAAAACATAGAATATTTAGTCCCCAAGGGGTGGTGCAGTGGTTGAAGACTTGGGTTTTGAAGGTGTGTTTCCCTCAAGGTCCCAGCTTCGAGACTTATCTGTGACATTAATTTGTAGACACCTCCCGTGTCTCTATTCTTTCGATGACTCCCAGTGTCTGACCTAGGGACGGGCGTAGTTATCCTTGTTTAAAAAAAAAAAAATAGAATATTTATTATTTAGGTAAAAGGAGACTAGTGAGATTGTAGATGTGGGATGAATTTTGTTTCCATGTTTGCTGTTGGGCTCCTCCTCCTGAACTTCTTTTAACAATGATTCTGGCTTGGAGGTAGCTAGTTATCTCATCATTCTGGTAAAACAATAGAAAAAAGGTCTTCTTATCTCTAATTAGGCTATCTCCAAGGGGTGGCGCAGTGGTTGAAAACTTGGGCTTTGAGGGTATGCTCCCCTCAAGGTTTCAGATTCGAGATATGACTCTTTCGATGTCTCCAGTGCCTGGCCTAGGGATATGCGTGGTTACCCTTGTTTCAAAAAAAAATCAGGCTCCTTATCTTGACCTAGGGTTGATCAGGTATGTGATGGATATAATCTTGACCAAATAGATAATTTTCTGTGCATTTCAGGTATGCCATGTTTCTCTTCTCGATGCAACATGAGGAGCTTGTTGGTGTATATGCTTCTCAGCTGGCAAGCCATAGATGCATCGACCTCTTTGTGCACATGATGGAACTTAGGCTCAACAGCAGGTGACTGAAATTTTTACAGTTGAAATGTTTTTTTTTTTTTTTTTTTTTTTTGCATGTTAATGATACCTTGTGTGGATGGAGGTTCTTTATATGATTTTTTATTTACCCGATGGTGGTTACTTCACCCTGACTACTAAATTTGTATTTTTTTTTCTTCTTTTTGATATAGATAAGTACTAATGAAATTGGCTTTTAGACACGTTCTTAACAAGAGGATTTTTTTGGGTGGATGATTTAAGTCATAGCCAATAGTTTGTACTCAATACCCTTTTTCTGGAAATACAATAGCTTCTTTATTTTAACGCCCGTCAAATGTGGTCAACTTTCAAATCATAATGTGTATTTACTAGCTGTTTTGCTACATTCTTGGGCGTAAAAATCTATTGCAAATCCAAGTCTTCCGATTAATTATGCATTTTGCAATGCCTATTGCCTAGTCTTTCTTGAACAAGGGGAGTTTACCTCTCAGCCCATTAAATTCACGTGTGCTGTGGTTAACATATTTCTGTACGTTTTTGCTTGTTCACAGCGTGCAAATCAAGTATAAGATCTTTCTCTCTGCTGTAGAATATTTACCATTTTCTCCTGATGGCAATTCAAAGGGCAGTTTCGAAGAGATTATTGAGAGGTTTTTTGCATTGACTTAGCTAATTCTTGCAAATTCAAGTCTGAACTCCGAAGTTCAAATGATCTGATTTTGTTTATAATTATTACGTGTTTTTGTGATGTACTTGAACAGTGTATTATCAAGATCTCGGGAGACAAAAATTGGTGGTTCTGATAAGTTATCAGATGCTGCAAAACAACACCGCCTGCAGAGTCTTCAGAAAGCTATGGTTGTCCAGTGGCTCTGCTTTACCCCTCCTTCCACAATTGCTAATGTCAAAGATGTTAGCACCAAACTTCTTCTCCGAGCATTGTCACATAGGTAATAATAGTTGTAAAGCTGTCGCTCTGTAGCTACCATTTTCTTTTAAATTGCAAGGCACAATAGAGTGCAAAGCACTTGTACTGAAAAATACAAATGAGCTCGTGGGAGTTGGTTCAAAGTATGGTGGCCTCCTACCTAGGGTTCAATATCCTAAGAATTCTTTTGGCAACTAAATGTTGTAGAGTTCGGCAAGTGTCCTTCAAGATTAGTTAAGATAGTTGACTTAGACACTCATGGGATATGCACTAAAGGAAAGAAAAAATAGAAATGATGAAACTACTTTTTCAAACTCCATGTTTCCTTTTCAATATGTAGGCAGTCGGCCTGGTCTAGGCTTGTGTAGGAAATTGTTTGAAGACACGAGGCCTTTTGAAGTGAGGTGTTTTGTGGGTGCATAGCTCGTGGGGACACTTTTTTATTTTTCGTTTGAACAAAACCTTTGAAACAAGAAACAAAGAAGAAACCATAGAAAAAAAACAATGAAGATACCTAGATACAATACAACAGGGAAAAACAGTTAATTGATATCATAAGTGCTCTATTTAATGTTAATTGATATCATATGTTAAAGGGACGACAAACCTACCCAAATGTCTACATTGGTATGATATTGTCCACTTTGGGCATAAGCTCTCGTGACTTTGTTTTTGGGCATCTTCCATAGATTTCATACCGATGGAGATGTTTGTCCTCCATCACGTTCTACCCCTTATTCAACCAATGTAAGATTGCCTACTTTGTTTGTATTCCCAACAATCCTCCCCTCGAACAAAGTACCGGATGCGAGTCTCCCCTACTGTTAGTCATTTTTTGAATTATATTTGAGTACACCTTAACTCAAATCATGAATCCTTCTGAATTACACTTAAGCAAACCGGAAAGCCCAACCACGGATCCACTCGATTTATGTTTTAGAACCACTTCTTACTCGAGCACTTGTTTCAGAAGTACTCTCCCACTAGAGTATATAGATGTTCAATCATGAGCACATTTAGAAGCACTCCCACCGGAGCACACATTAGGCAGCTCAACCACGGATTTTTATTATGACTATTTCATACCCCAAATCGAGGCTGACAATTCTTTGTTTCATACTCGAGGTTTGTCTGATATGGTTAAGTTAGGGGTCTGCTCTGATATCACTTGTTAAGGGACGACAAACCTACCCAGATCTCCACATTGGTATGATATTGTCCACTTTGGGCATAAGCCCTTATGATTTTGTTTTTGGTTTCACCCAAAAGGTCTCATACCAATGGAGATGTTTGTCCTCTCTTATAAACTCATGATCTACCCCTTATTTAATTTAACCAATGTGGGATTACCTACTTTGTATTCCCAACATCATAAGCGCTCTATTTAAAGTTAACTGATAGGATACATCTCTTTTATGTGGAGCAATGAAGCAATACTGATCTCTTGCACTTTGCTGTTCTAAGCGCCCGCCCCCTAAACTAGTCCAAGTGTAGGTTTAATGGTTATCGTATTAAAGATGTGCCCACATTGTGGTGGTAATATTTGGATGTTTGATTTGGTTTATTGTTAATGCATATTTTTACCATACTGCTGCTTTCTACATCTTTTGAACTTCATTCGTTTGTTGTTTTATAGCAATATTCTGTTCAGAGAGTTTGCTCTGATATCCATGTGGAGAATCCCATCTATGCCTAGTGGTGCACACAAGTTACTTAGTCTTCTTGCTGAGCCTTTGAAGCAGCATTCAGAAACATTTACAGCGTTAGAGGACAATAGTGTTCTAGAGAACTTAAAAGAGTTCCAGGATTGGGTATGCTATCCCGTTCTTGTGATTACATGCTTGTTATTGTGGCTAATCCTGTTTTGATTATTGATTAGTCATCATCTAATAGAATTGTATCTTCATTAGAGTGAATATTTCTCCTGTGATGCAACATATCGTAACTGGCTCAAAATTGAGTTGGAGAATTTTGAAGCGCCTTCCCCCGATCTCTCTTTGGAAGAAAAACAAAGATCTATTATAGCTGCTAAGGAGACACTTGAATCCTCATTTTCATTGTTACTTAGTATGCTTTATCTATTCTTTTCCCCATTCATAATTAATACCGCCAAGTATGCTACTCTTCTTTATCACTGCTCACTATCTTTCTGCAAAAACTTATCTTTCTGTAGGGAAAGAAGGTCCTTGGTTGGGTTTTGCAGAAGATCATCTCTTTGAGTCGCTGGAACCTGTTTATCTTGAATTGCATGCCACTGTCATGCTCTGTTTACCTTCTGGAGAATGTTTGTACCCTGAAGCCACCACGTGTACAATATTAACAAGTGCTCTTTACTCCTCAATAACTGAAGAGATCGTATTAAATCGGCAACTGGCGGTAAGTTCCTTAAATGTGATGTATTATGTTTTCTTCTTATTATTATTTTAGTGATGTGCTATATACTTTTTCCTGTATTTTTCTATTCTTTGTTCCATTGCTCTTGATGGTCCCTGAGCCCCAAATTTGCTTCAGATCACTAACCTAATACTTTGTATTTGAGATAGCTCAGTAGGCTTCCTGCCTTTTCAAATTTTAAAAATATGAAATAAAATCAGTTTTGGTGTGACTGATGGAAGGAGAGTGGGAAGTTTTGACTCTTCTTGTGCTCTGTTGATTGTTCATTACCATTTTTCTTTGTCAAACAGTTCTATAATTATTTATTCCAATGGGAAGGCATTCTTGTAACACGCCCTCGGATGTCTGGAGTTTACACCTTTATTTCATAATATCAATGAAACTGTTTCCTCGTAGAAAAAAGCTTTATAATTATTTATAATCTTTTAATTTATTACAAATATAACCTCATCTGTTATTAAAAGAGAAAAGAAAAACTAGACGAGTTTTGAAAATTTGCATGTGTTTCAATATGCAGGTGAATGTCTCCATAGCATCAGGGGAAGGTTTCTGTATTGAGATTGTGCTTCGCTGTTCAGCAGCACCGGGTGATGGACTTGGGCATTGCGAAGACAATGATGGTGGCATTCTTAGTGGTATCATGGCAGCTGGGTTCAAAGGTGACAAGTACCACTGGACCGGCAGGTCCAGTATCCTACCCATCATTTGCTATTTGCTACTTTTGTTTTGTCTTGTGTAGTATGAATATGAGCTTTGTGCTCTTTGAAACCTTTCTTAGTTCTCCCCTCAAAGCAGAAAAGGAGATGCATTTAGCAAAGTATGACTTTTATGATGTTGTAGGTGAGCTACTTGGTTTTCAAGCTGGAGTCACTTTGGAGGTTTTGCGTCTGGATGCATGGTATTCTAATGAAGATGGTCCTCTTGAAGTCCCAGCCGCGTACATTGTGCAAGGCCTTTGTCGTAGGTGCTGCCTTCCGGAATTTATTCTTCGATGTATGCAGGTAAATACTTCTTTCTGTCGAGTGGATTTTATAGGAGTTCTTCTTCATACTTTGCCTGGATCCCTTTACTTCTATTAATTATATGAATTAGTCAAATTACATGTATGGTAAAAATTACCATGAGCAACCTTGGAATTGTTTACACTTTGCGCTTGTTAGAAAGTATATACTTCGTTCATTCTGACTATGATGGTCACCTTAAATTAAGCTTCTACACGTTTTTCTTTTGTGGAAATCAAATATATTCGATATAGTAGGGCTATACAGTTATCTTGTGAGATCCAACCTATAAAAAATTAAATTTTTTTTACTAGAAATGAAATGTTTCATGGAAGTAGTGAAATCTTATTGTCAATCAGAGTAGTTGCTCAGCTACCATGATTTAAGAGGTCATGGATTCGAATCCTCTACTCTCGGTTGTTGTTGACCTAAAAAAAAATAGTGAAACATTATTAGCATTTGGGCGTAGTATTTGCGATACTTTTACTTGAGTAATTTCTGAAAAATGGAGGATGAGAAATTCGACCAAACATATTTTGAACGCTCGTTTTTACTCCGTTTAACTGGTTACAAATAATTCACCCTCATTTTTATTGTATCTTGTTTTCAGGTCTCTGTGGCTCTGATGGAGTTGGGTGTTGAACCTGAATGCCATGATAAGTTGATCGAACTCGTGGCAAGTTCTGAATCTGAGTTTTCTCATTTGTTCAGCCAGCAACAATTCGAGGTATCTCAACTGTTTACTTTAATCATAATATAAGAAATCTGGTTTATTTTCAAAAAAAAAAAAGAAAAAAAGAAAAAAAAGAAATCTGGTAATATCAGTTCGGCATTCTGATAGTAACATTTATTTTATGTTATTTTTCTTCTTTCAAACTTGCTCTATCTTTATGTAGGGGTGTTTAGGCCTTGTTTAAGGGTGAGTTAGGTCGGGTTATAATAACCCAACCTGTGTTTGGGTTATGATGATCGGTGGGTTAGCAAATAACTTCTCATTCCAACTATAATAACTCTTATTATCTATTATAAATAACTCTTTGTTATCATAATGTATCCCAAATACAATAATAATTTGCACACCAAACACAAGTTATCGTAACTCATGGTATAAGAACTTATATTCCAAATGTATATTATAACTCTCCCTGTTTGTAAATTGTAATAACTCTTGTTACAATAAATCACTACTTAATAGTCTCCGAGGGGTGGCGCGTGATTAAAGATTTGGACTATGAAGGTGTGCTCCCCTTAGGATCCTAGGTTTGAAATTCACTTGTGATATTAATTTGTAGACACCTCCCATGTCTCCATTCCTTCGATATTTCCTAGTGCTTGGCCTGGAGACGGACGTAGTAGTTACTCCGCGTATAGTGGAGTGAAGCTTTAATTTCTCAGTTTTTAAAATAAATAAATAAATCACTACTTATAATAACCCAACCGTCGTCCCAAATGCTCTTTGATCATTGCATTCTCACTTGCAGGAATTTTTGATACTCGAGAGAGAGTACACTTTACGCAAAATGGAGCTGGGAGAGTTCTCTTCCTGACTTCGTTGTATTGATCGATCTGATGTGCAAATCTTTGTTGAGCAAGAGCAAAAGCAGATAGCCCTTTAACAGTTCTTTGTTTTGTAAACACATTTGGATAGAAAGATCCATCAAAGTTGTTCTAGTCATCATTGTCGATTAAAATGTTGAACTTTCAAATTTATATGGAAATTTCGTTGATAATGTCTATGAATTGGCAGATTATTTGTAGTCATGTATGGAATAGCTGATTGAACTCAGTAGACCATGTGTCTGTGTTACATTTCATGTTAGGGACAAATTTACCAAGTTTTACAAATATAGTGAAATGGATGGAAATTTCAGTCATGGTTTTTCTTTTGTGGACAATTATGTTTGTAATTTTCCTTGGTTAAGTTGCTTTAAGTTAATTTATCAATTTGAATTCAATAAATAGATAAATGAATAGATTAGTGGTTAAAATATTATTCGGGAATAACTTTCAAAGCGTCCAATTTTTAATTTTTGCACTAAAAAAATGCTCAAAACTAGTTCTTAGGATGAGTTTATTCTATTGTTTTTTATATACAAAAATTTATTCTATTGCTGACTTTTATTTTTTTTAAATTACTTTATTAACTTCTCTATAAATCTTAGGAATATATTTGCATTTCGTACTATTTCTGGCATAGTCTTACTCTAGCTATTTATATTATAATATATTACTTCTTCTCTAAGTATCATAATGATTAATAAACTCTTACTATTTCCTAGATAATTAATGTTGTGTTTATCTCTAAGATAATAACCCTTACTTGTATTCTCCATGCACCAACTTTCAAGTCTCATAACTTTATTGGTCTTTTCTATATCTTGAGTATTGGAGTCTTAACATAACCCCAGGGTCAAGACACCTTGTCTCCAAGTTGTACCTTTTGTTTCCAGCCACCTCGTTTTCTATTTTGTTTTCGGCATCTGTCGAGTCTTCTTCTTTGGTGTAAGACGTCGTTGCTCTGTTGTCGGAATCAACGTTTTCTTTTTGGCTGGGCATTCAAGGGATGCTGGCTTTTTCTTCATCGTACTCGAACCAACATTGAACTTTTGATGTTTTTCACTTTCTTTCAATTCAAGTACAATTTTTACCTTTGTCTGACCTCGATTTCTTCTTCATTGTCTCTTGCTCTATTTTCCTTTGTTCTTCTGCGTCACTAAGTTGCCTTGATTCGTCTATCCAAGACTTGATCAACGTCAAACATTCAATGAAGTTCCAAAGCCAAGCAGTAGCGACAATGCATCTCTGCTCAACTCCTCTCATAATCTTCTAGGAAGCACAAGGATGATACCTCCTGGAAACCCTCTGGCAGCCATGCAATCTCAAGGAACTTCAACAGCAGAGGTTTCGTTACCCGCAAGGCCACAACAGGTGGAAGCCAACTTTCGAGGCAACAACAGCAACAACAACATTTGCAGCCATCACAGCTGCAGAATCAACAAAACTTGATTCAACCACAGCATCAACAGTTCCAGAGATCAATGATGCTCGGGACAAACCTGCTCTCGCCTTTGAATGCCATTGGCCAGAACTCTAACGTTCAGTTGGGCACTAACATGGCGAAAAAGGCATCGATTCCACTTCACCTTTTGCAGCAGCAGCAGCAAGCACAAACGCAGAGGAAAATGATAATGGGAGCTGTGGGTATAAACAACATGAACAATAACACATGTTAGGGCTTGAAAGCCTTGGTAGTTCAATGGGTGCAGGAGTTACCAGAGGAATAGGAGGAATTGGACTACCAGCACCCATGAGTTCTATTAGTGCCATGGGCAATACAGGTCAAAATTTAATGAACTTAACCCAGGCATCTAGTTTTAACAACACTCTCATTCAGCAATTTTGACAGGGATCGATAACACCAGCCCAGGCACAAGCTGCTGCTTAAATTTAGGATGGCGCAGAACCAAGGCATGCTCAATGCTGCTGCTGCTGCTTCTCAATCGACAATAACTGGAATCTAGGAGCCAGATGAATCCAAGCTCAACTGGAGTTTTCATGCTTGAACAAGCTCTGAAACGTGCTGGCATGACCCCGATGCAACGAGCAGTAGTACTAATGGATCTTCCAAAGTTGATGCCAGGAATAAATGTATACATGAACTAGCAGCACCAACAACAAATTCAACATCAGCTACAACCTCAGCAGCATCCTGAGACAACATCACCACTTTCAGGCTGTTGTTTCACCACCAGTTCACCTTCAACCATGGGAGTCCAACAATTAAACCAACAAACCCAACAACAGCAACAACGTCAGCAATCTACTAGCCTGCAACTGATGAGCTCAGAGACAATCCATGCCTTGAGTGCTAGCAATCCTGAGGTTTGCCCCCCCGCAAGCTCGCAGTTGAGTTCACAAACCCTTGGTTCAGTTAGTAGTATTGCACATTCTCCCATGGACGTTGTCAACAAGGGTTCAAATTTCTTTGTAGTTTATTGATAATGTAGGATAGTTTCAACAGTGTCTTTAGCTTATGGGATAGGAATCAAGATATGTATAGTTCATTACTAATCTCAAGATTTAAGTTATCAAAGTAACTACCCTGGAGAGTTGTACATGTCTTCATTATTGACAAAATCGAGCATTTTATTGCATTTGTTGATGTCCTGTCTGTCTTTCTCGAGTTGGCTAAATGTTTTGTTTTGCAGAAAAAATATAAACTTGACCAGAAAGAGTTTTCACTAAATCTTGATTTTCTTGATCCTTTGAAACTCAACATTTCAAATTATGTTCTTAAGGTCATTAATTTTTGCCAACGATACTAAATGGCAAAGTCGAGCATTTTTGCCATTTGGCATCGTTGGTTAGAGAGAAGTGGAAGAACTTTCTTGGATGTATTTTTCCATTTTTTATAACTTTCTAGATAATATTCACTTTCAATTGCTTTTCGTGGTGCCAAAATGTACAACCTTTTGATATTTTCGGAAAAGGTGATTAAGTATCATTCTTCCATTTCATTTATCAATGTTCCATATAGATTAATAGATAATTAAATCTCATTTAATAGATAAATTTGTGTTAATGCATTTGAATATTATCCTAAATGATGTTGGAAAATACTGCAATTAGTTTGAAGATGATTGCCGTTAAACCTTTTCCCATAAGCACTGTGTCATGTGCCATGAAAATCTAACAATTATTCCACTAAAAATTACGACCCGTGAAAATTAATCGAATATCGAGGAAGGCAAGATTTGAATCTCATATACTTCATAGTTGGTGTAAAAAAGTGTGTGAAATTAAACATATAATTAAAATATCATTTTAATCCCTATATTTAAGAATTCCTTTCATCGTTTTAAAATGGCCAAATTTAAACCTTGTACTTTTGAAAAACCTTAAAACTCATCCTTATGGTTAGCCCAAAATTATTTTTTGGGATTATAACAATTAAGAATGAAAGATTCAAAGTTATGACCTCTTAGTTGTTGGACGTACACCTATACCACTTAGCTTTGACTCTTGTTGGTTGTTGGCTCAAAATTATTAGTATTATTATCATACTATTATTTGGCTAGATGTACCTTGTCTATTTAAGTTGATACCTTGACCTAAAAAGCTCCAACCAAAAACTTAGTACATCAACTAAATTGCCTCCCTCCCTCCAAATCATATCAAATAACACACAAGCTTTACCTTAGCCTTTCTATACCAACTCATGTGTAAACATGGATAGAGGAAGAGAAGAAAATAAGAACATTCTTCCAAATTTATCTTCGAACATTAGTTCCTTCTCATTCTAAAGACCTTTTTTTACGTTCAAACTTTCTTTCTCTGTAAGTATAACCTATGAAAACCTATACTAGAGACATAGATACTTTCAGATGTAATGATGTATGACTCAAACATCAAGATGTTACGGATTCCAATCCCTCACTATCTTATTACGGGTTCCAATCCCTCACCATCTTATTACGGGTTCCAATCTCTCAATCTTATTACGGGTTCCAATCCCTCGCTCCTAAATATTGTTGAATTAAAAAATAAAAAGAAAAAGTTATAGACTCATAAATAGAATGAACTTGTGCCTACAAGTAAAGCAACAAGTGAAAAGATATTCCTACCTGAATTATGCCAAAGAGATAAGGTTAATATAACAAATATAATGTTTTTTTTTTTTTTTTTACTGTATTACGAACAAAAAATGTATATTGGTAGGAAGATGTGAATAAACATGTCTTTTCTACTTAATCTGGATTACTAGTTTAACGTCGCTCACTTGTACAAGCAGCACCGCCCCCACTTGAAGGTAACAAAAACACTATTTTTCAGATTCATCTTATAGCCATTAAGAGTAAATCTAGAAGTCACCTCAAGCCCAGTTTTGAAGTCTCTGATATCTGAACCGATTAATAAGCCACAGCTAAGAAAGCAAGAGAAGCCTGAAAATGAGTTAAAGATTGTCTTGAACAGCAATTGGATCACCAGATCTTTGATTTGAACCACAATAGGAGGAATACAACTCCAAACACGATAGCAACAGGTGCCCACTTCCGAATTAAAGCCTGGGTTCAAATTTTTGAAGAAATGAAAAGTTAAGCATTAGAATTGTCAATGAAAAAACATAATTTCACTTGAAAATGTGGTCTTTGATTAACTTTGCGAAGACAAATTAAAGCATCCTAAAAGATACTGCATTGTTTATGAGGTTAGGCAACACCAGATCATGCACCAATTTGGATAATAGACCCAAATGCTCGTGAAATTTGAAATGTGAAATTCAGCCAGATAAGAACGTGAATCGTTTAAAATTTGAAACAATCTAAAATGTCATATTTTCCTCAACCACATTGCATACTGGCTTCAATGTCAGGCACAATTAAATTCCGGAGGATGAAAGTTGGATCTCACAACGAATAAAAATGCCCATCTGAATTCTGGAGCTCACAACAGGATTAATCATTGAAAATTATTTATTTCACTTTAAATACCTTCCAAGAGTATTTTCAGTAACTATACTATTACTACGCTCAATCACCAAGATCCAAATCGTAAGGCCCTCAGAGAAATAGAATATAAATCCTAAGTTTCTTTCTTATATGTATATTTGCATGCAATAGACTCCATTCCATCCATCAAGCCGACCTATAAGATTAGGCTTTCTATGCAATAGAGAGGTTTGGAATCTTGAAGACTTCACTTGGGTCTTTTTTCTTGAAAAACAGCTAATTTCAAATTCAACTCCAAGGCTACCAAGCTGCACATCCCATTGTCAAAGCTTGATTATTGCTGAAAAATTTAAGTTTCACATTTGATTTGAGGTGTCTAACCCTCAAAATAGAATTCAAATATGAAACCTATCCCTCCCTCTGCATCTCTCTCAGACTTTTCCCAACTGCAAAAGGATGAAGCGACTAAGTACTACATTTTCATCCATTATGAGTTTCTGGCTAAAGAACGGCTGTTCCTTTTAAATATTTATTGGGCTCAACTATTGTCTTCAAGACAACCATCATAGATTGGCCTAGTGATCAAGAGGGCTTCAAAGAACTAAGAGGTTATGAATTCAATTCATGGTTACCATCTAAACCTACTTAAGAATTAATTTCCTACTAATTTCCTTCCTTTCTTGACAACCAAATGTTGTAGGACCATGAAATTGTTCCATGAAAATAATCGAAGGTTATGAAATTGTTCCATGAAAATAATCAAAGTACAAACAAAAAAAATATTGTTTCCAAGATGATGTTGTAGACTGGCTCACAGAATTTCTTCGAGATGGTGGCTCAAAGATAAAGCAAGAAAATTGTAGTTTCTAGTCCATTTGATTAGAGAGAAACAATGGGATTCTTAATGATGTTTGTTTTAGACTAAATGTACAACAGATCAGATAGCTTCCACTTGGAATGCCTCGCGTAAGGATTTTCCTAACTACAATAGCTTTTTTATTAGTTTAGATTGGAGTGGACTTTTTCTAGCCTCCTAGGCAAGGGATTGTGTTCTCTCTGACTTTTTAAATGTATTCCCTTTATGGTTCAATGTCTGTTTCTTATTTTCTAAACAATGATGCGAGTATCAACCTTCAAAGATTCAAGTTTCAGATAGTAAAAGGAGTTACCAAACACAGAGAAACCGTGTTATCAGGGGAAAAGAAAGAAGTTTCAAGAGAAGCATCAAAAGGATGCAAGAGATTTACTTGAAGACGTTATATTAAACCAGTGTTAAAAGATTATTTCCATTCAAAGTCCACATGCTTAAGGCAACATAAGACAGAATTGAGAGCATACATCCAGCAATAATATGACACTGACCTGCCGGTTCAAATCTCTAGCCTTATCAGCATATATGCGAGATTCTGATGTCAACCTACTTGACATTTGACTGACCTCTGCAAAATTTAAATGGTTTAAAATTAGAAAATTATCAACTTCACCACTGCTGAATCATGATTCTGTAAACCCCAGATATTTATCTCTCCAAAATACAAATCGTGCTAACCATTTCAATTAACAAAGGTCCTCACAAATGGGAACAATATGATTTACTTTATAAATGAAAGTTGAACTACTCACACTAACAGAACAAAGGATCCATAATGCTTAATCACATTCTTTTTATTATAGGACAATACATAACCACACAACACTTGAATGACATTAATTCGAACAGAAGGAGAAGAATAAGGAACAATCTTACGGTCTAATTTTTCCCCAACACCAAGAACTTCCTGAACATTACGAGTCATTATTTGGTGGACTTCGTAAAGTTCATCATTCAACTTCGCAATATTACGTTGAGTACGTGTATCCTGGTACAATTTCTTGGTCTTCTGTATGAATGTATCTGTTGAGCGTAAAAGGAGGTGAGAAACAAGAATTCAAACAAAGCAAAAGGAAAGTAAAATAAAGTTAAAAGGTTCAAAGAGCATTTTGAGTACATTTATATCAAGCTAAGTAATGCGTACCAAATTTAATGAATGCATAAGGCCTAGCAGCCGTTTCAATTTGAGCCCCATTAACACGTTCAAATTCATTCTTCAGGTCTTCAAGGTATTGAAAGGCAAGTTTCTTTGGATAAGCACGGTCGCACATAGTTAAGTAACATACCCTTCCTTCAATTATATAGCTAAAAACTCAGGTCAAGGTAAAATAAAGTCTGTCAAGAGCATAGTTCTGAGCTAACAATCTTATAGACAGTTTAAGGTGATAGCCATAATTCTCAAAGACTCGATATAACAAATTTATACGTCATTTACACATTCATCTGAAAACACAACTTTTTCAGCAAGCTAGCATCGAATAGACAAGTTGAATGTAGTTTGTTCCAGAATCAGTTTGACTAACAACATCTTATTTCCTTCCCACAGCAAATGAGTAGAAAGGGGGATAACATTGTTTTTATTTTAGCCCCTCACAAGCCACAAGAAATAGAACAGGCGTAATGTTTATGGAGTAAACATAAAAGCTAATTCCTAATTTATTTAGAAACATATAAACTATGACATCGTGAACATGCAAATAAAAATTCAAAATACAGCAAACTAACCAGCCAATTAATACTATAATTTAAATGTGAAAGCACAATAACATATGGATACTGAAAAATATATGGGCCTGTCTCAATGGACATTCTTGAAGCCTCATTTTGACCTCTTGATAAGTTCTTAAACAGAGCCTTCACTTGCTGCTTGTAGACTTCTGAATCTTGCATATCACGGCCGTCATCCAGTCCCTCTGCTAGAGGAAGACCATCAGTAACACGAGCAATCATTGTAAGCTTCACCATCTTTAGTATGATATGTCCCCCAACTAAGGATAAAATCAGTATAATATGTCAGCCAAGGTATCTTACAGAAGAATAAAAACAAGATGAGTATGATCAGAGCGTCCACATGTAGCTAACTCAGTAAGGATCAAGCATATAATAATGGTGGCAGAGTCATTAATAAAGAGTGGAAATTAGTAAGTGGCAAAAAAATTCAATGCGGTGGTTTTCTTGAGGCAAAACTTTGTCCTAAAATTTCTTTAAATTGTTTTTAATTTTATTATATGAAAGTGTTTGGGATAACTTACATACTTCGACTACCTCACTGAACAACCACGTGGCCTTGCTACATTTGGTTGTCAAGTCAAGGTAACTCGTAATATATTAATTCCTAAGTAGACAACCACCATCAATAAAACAACCTTTGAATAACTCCGTGCGAAAATAATTCTGGCATAGGTGAATTCAAGGTTGAGATGTAATTATTTACACCAATTTGGTTAGAAATAAGCAAGTGATCAAGAAGGTTTTGGGAAACTTATAGGTAATGGATTCAATCTATGGTGGCCACCTACCTAAGAATTAATTTTCTATGGGTTTTCTTGACATTCAAATGTTGTAGGATCAGGCGGTATGTCTCATGACATTAGTCGAGGTGCACGTATGCTGGTCCGGACAGTCAAGGATAAAAAAAAATTGGTTAGAAATAAAAGTTTCAATTTTATTTACAAATCCATCTTTATTATTATTATTTTTTTATAGAAGGCAAAAACAATGTCATTGAATAAGTGAAAGCGTTACAATGAAACCTCATATTTTTCAAGTTCTAAACATGATTAGTTAAAGCCACATTGCCCACAAGTTAAATATAACCCCTTATAAACTTTATATAGTACCATTACCAGAAAATTCAGAAAGGAAGCTATTCTAATTTCCAACCATTGCCCAATTTTCTTTAGTATAATTCACAATATTCCATTCCATGAAACTACTATAACTCTTCCAATCAACAATGCCGTACAGAGATAACAATAAACGAAAGCAAAAGAACAGTGATGTGGATCTCGTCTTAATAACACTAATTTGGTTAAAGATAAACGTTTCACATCAAGCATACATGATCCCGGAGAAATTAACCAAATCTTCTCTGAGTACAATTTGAAAAGAAATCAAATCCCAACCATCAATCAACAACGCGATCCAAAAGAAGACAATAAGAATCCTATTTGAGCAATAAACTGATTAATCAACCTTCGATAGATTGTCGGGAATCAAACACTCCCAATTATCCAAAATTCCCACAAGAAAACAACCTAGAAAAGAGCAAATAAACAGAAAATTATAGCGAAATTACCAGGCGGGGGGGTTCTGTTTTGATTTCAAATATCCGAGGAACCGTGAAGACGAAATGGAGGAAACTGAGCAGAAAGCGGAGAAATTAGGGCTTGTGAATTCGATTGGAAACGGGAATTGAATTACGGTCTGCTCAGAATCGGATCGAGTCTCCTAAAACGGAGTTATTGCTGTCGCCAGTTTTGAATTTACATAGGCACGTTTTTAGGAACTTTTTAAGGTAATTAAAATGGTTAAATTACCGGTTTGAAATAATAATAATTTTTTTATTTAAAAAAAAAAAACAACAAAAATGGTAGCTCAGCTACCAATCATTAACTTGAATGCAGTTGTAGTTGAAAAAACAAAAACAATGCCCAGATGTCTTTGAATTGTGGATGTCTTCCGATTACTTAGTCGTAGTTTTATTGCCCGATCAGTAAGCAGAGTTTCGCTATCCAATAAGTGAGTCACGGTCCCACGGGCAAAGTTTATGGTAGAGCATAAGGGCAACACTTCAAACCTAGACGAAATAGGTAATTAGATTTATGCTTTTTTTTTTTTTTTTTGAGAAGTAGTTAAGTTTATGCTTACGCATGTAAACTTTTATATATTTTGGTCAATTTTGTAATAGAGTTTTATGAGGATGCACGGTATAAACTTTCTTAAAACTCTAATCTAATTGATCGACAATTTGTACTTCGTTATCTTTTTAATAAAATCATTTTTTTCTTTGTCTATGGATATAGCTAACACACTATTAATGAATTACGTAAATGTATGTTTCTCTTACGTTCTTCTTCTTTACAGACAATAATTATTACTATAACGATTTCAAAAAGCTTTAAATATTATTATTTAAAAAAAAAACAAACATAATAGACGATTTAATCCTAACAAACTTTTTAACTATTTGTAAGTTTTCCTTATAAAAAAATTCTAACGGTAAATTTACCAACAATAATTTTTTGCTTAAGAATAACATCTTCTCAGACTTTCAATTTTATTAGTCACCCTTCAAATGAACGAAATTGTTGCCATTAAAACAGTCATTAATAATAAGTCCACACTATAGACAAAATGCACAAACAACTATGGAAACGAATAAAATTAATTTGATCAAACTTTTTAAAAATAATTATAATCAAACTCTTAAACCATATCCTTGGTTTATTACCATTAAACCCATCAAATTACAATATCAACCCATGTGAAATTTAGTATAAATTATAGTATTAGTAACCGTAAATGGAAGAAAAAAAAAATAGAATCAATATTTTTCCTCTGTTAAAAATAAAAATAGTAAATTGAAACCAACTAAAATTAAACCAAACAAATGAAGCAGAGTTCTATAACACTTCATAACAAAAAATTTGCGATTGAACTTAAAAAAAAAAAAAAAAAACCACTAATGGATTTGAAACAATAAGTTTTGTTGCAGCAATTTCATTTCTCAAGTTGAATCATAGTATTAATCAATCATCCTAACTAGGATTATATGTTACATTTTTCTCTAAATCTCCAAATCTTTTGAATCAATCTTAGAATAAGCCACATATCTGGCATACCTTCCTACGGGGATAATAATTACACCGCTAAGATTATCATTTGACTTGTATATTCTTATAGAACGATTTAAGTTTGACCATATCAATTTGTAAAAGGATTCAATTGGATTGAGAATAATTACAAATTGAATCTCTTCTCCTTCTGCCACCCCTTCAACTATGCATTCTTTTCTCTGAAAAACAAAATCATACCAACTTTAAAAAATATTCAATAATGAGCATTTTGAAAGAAAAAAAAAGATACCTCTTTGTAAAGAATGAATTCCACATCAATTCCATGATCTTTTCCAGTAAACTTAGCTTGAGAATTGGTTAGAGTAACCATAAATGTAACTGTGAAATTAATTATACATCAAGATAGGTGAAAGAGGGTCAACTTCAAAATTTAAAAGTCATAAATAAGAGTATAGTTCTAGAGACATCTTGAATAATCTAATAATTAACGGAGGATTGAGTAAATTACCGTGAGAACCATTCAGAATTAACAAAATCCATAGGAATTGGAAAGAATCAAAAGAGACAAAAGTTCCAAGATCAAATGCACCCACATCAAAATCTTGGTAAGTTAGCAAGAATGGCAAGAAAACTTCACATGGAACAGAACCTAAAAGAAAACAAACCCCATTTGAGATGAGCAATGTTCTTGAAATGAAAAAAATGGAAATTATGGGGGGCAAAAAAGAAAGTCAAGAATGTGTAAAGGACTAACCAAGAGGGGCTAGAAAAGAAAGTTTGAGGTGATGGAAGGCTTGGCTCATAGTGAAAGCCATAGAGTTAAAACCAGAGCTTTTCATTTCAAGAAAAGTGTTGAAAAATTGGCTTAAGGGAAATGGTGCGTTGAAAAATGATCTCATTGCAGGCATAATGACTGAAGAATTGGGGCCTCAATTGAAGTTCTATAATGCAGCAAGGGGAACCCCGCGACACATATAGCGAGAACAGCATCGGGGAGCATTTGAAATCGACTGCATTGTGATACGAATCGTGTGCAAAGTTGGTCAAATGGTAAAAGAGATCCATGTTGTTAATGTTGAACTTCAACATATCTACTGCCCTTTCAATTTCTACAACTTCTATGTTTAAATCAATTCCTTTTATAGGCCCTTGTGAATTGCTTTTGGGCTTACTTCAAGGCCCAAAGATACAACTCTCTCTCTCTCTGTTTAAATTGTTGTTAATCCATATTAGCATTACAGTAATGGACTAGGGTAAATTCAATCAAGTGGTGGACATCAACTTCGAGTCAAGGTCCTTGCCTTAGACATCCTCACATACGACAAAGTCCGACATAAGATCAATTTCTCGATCATCATTTTTTTAGTGCCAGAGGAGCGTATTGTTAGTGTTTCGGTCGAGAAAACAGTCGTCAACGACAACTTATTCATAAAATAAAGACTATGTTAAACTACATCTCTGGCAAGGTTCGAAAGGATGAGATTCTAACCATTCTCGAAACAACGTTGATTGATGCACTAGCTAATAGAGGTTTAAGTTCAAAACCTACGAATAAGATTTATAATACTAGTACCCTCAAATATATAATCAAGCAAAACTCCAACGTTCAAGGATTAAAAACAAAACAAAAGAATCTTCCGAAAATTTGTGTTTTATGTATCTAGTAGCATTAAAGTATATCTCTTTACATATTTAAAAATGTGAATAAAAATAACAATTAGCTGTCATTAATTTTTTTTCTCAGTATTTTTTTTTTTTTTTTTTAATACACGTAGAATAAAATAAAATTAAAACATGTAAAAGATCAAAGACCAACTTTGACCTATTAAGCCTAAATATCATTAACATTTAGCGAATTATCAATAAAAATAAAAGAAAAACATTTCTTAGTGGTAAATGGACTTCAAATATTCTTCCTCACTGACTTGAATGGGAACTCTTGAAAAGAAGCAGGTATACTTGTTAATAGCAAATAGGCTCAAACAAACACACGGCACAAAATTTCATGGAGATGCTAATTCCACAATGAAAGATTGTCTGAACACACCCAAATCCCTCTAAATAAAGACTGAATGCTTAAAACCCATCATTTGATATAAAATAATTCTGAAATAATACTCATGGAAATGTAAGAAAAATTTATGCAATTAAATAGGATTATAGGACCAAACAGAACAAAGCCCTCATTTCCCAGCCTACAAATTACATATTACTCATCTCAATCTCTTGATAGCTGCAACAAAAGCAAGAAAAACAATAAGCAAATAAGGTAACATTTCAAGTCTAATTACAATTCCAGTTACCACTTACAAGGGCACAGAAACACAGAATTACCTAGCCATATAAACTTGGATGAAGTTCAGAAAAAATAATATGAAAAACAAATGACAAGAGCAGTCATGTGCAGCAGAAAAGATTTTATTATGCATAATAATACCACACTCAACAATTCTGTTCTTGACATGAGCTCCTTCAGATATACAGCACACAAAACTAAGCCCTCAGAGCAAATGAAGAGCAGAACCAAAGAAAAAAAAAATGCTCCTAAGACTACCAAAATCACAATGACATTTTGCCAGCAATGAATACATCGTTCAATACAATTAATTCAACACAACTAACAGGTGTAACTACCCAATGATGTAGGCGGTTGGTCTTGTGAATCGAATTAACATATACATAATCGAATTGCAGACCTCAAGTCTGATTTGCTATTACCTTTAAGCACTTGTATCTTACACTGTACCAACCAACTGTTATACCCTAGTCAAGGATAGCAACACAGTGATCTCACGTGGAAATCTGTTGTCTACTACCTGGATGTTGCATCGGCTCCTTTGCTGCGAAAGGTTGAGAGAGAGAAGAACGATGACCGTGGAGCTGTAAGATTTTAATTTTCAAACATTAGAAATGTTTATGTCCAATCTTTCTCGTTCTTCATTGTTTAAGGAAAATAAAAGGTCTCAAAAACATAAAGCGGAAGATCAAGGAAACAAGTACAAAATCATTTGCAAGTTGCCCCCTTGGATGAAAGATTACAACTAGCAAAAAGTCCTGAACTTCGATAGCAACGCAAGATTTGAGCAAAACCAGCACAGACTTACATTTAGGTCATTAGCAAAGAAATAGACACATAGTACATAACACCAAAGAGCACCCACCTTTCAAGGAGCTTCCTGACATTTGATCTTCCCTTAGCTTGAAGTTAGAAGGTGGTGCGGGAATAGAACTTTGTAATTCCTGAACTGCAGGGGGTGGAAAAAAAAAAGATGAATAAGTGAACTCTAATTGTCATCATCATTAGCTCAAGAGTTAAGAAAGTCTGTAATACAGATAAAATAAGAACTCATACATGGGTAGGTGTGACAGTTCTTATTGGTCAACGTGATTTTTAGTGATCACTATCATATTTAAATAAAAGCAATGGAGCAGCTTAAAGCCAATTTTGGCTAATCGAAATTTAAGAATAGTGAAGGCAAATTTCAGCTTTTTTTCACAAGCAAATTAATCTCGGATGGAATCACTAACCCAAGGAAAACCAAAACATAAAAATTATACTAACTTATTCCTAAATGGTCATATTTTCTTTTTTTTTATATATATATTTATGAGTACCCGAACAAGTTTATGCAAACCTCGACTACTCTCATTGAACAAATTGTCTAACCCTACAATATTTTATTTACTTAAGTAGGTGGTCACCATGGATTGAGCCTATAACCTTTTGATTCCTAAAAACACCCTTAAATGAACATATTTTCAATGGATATGCCATGCAAAAATTAAATAGAAGATGACATCAACATATCAATACAACAAACGTAGGTTACCCTGTTCACAGTAAAACTCGCTTTCATTATAGCCATCATCAGGACCCTCTGAGAATCCCATTCTTGACTTCCTTAAGTCTTCAGATGACCTGCTAGCAGGGTCTCGCCCATCTTCAGTATCATCATCTCCCTCGGATGTTGTAGCCGATATCCAGTCAACCGTACTTTCTGTCCCACGACTTTTCCTTCCAAACTTTAGCAACCTTTTAAACCCCTTGGCCATATCCTTGCGAGGCTGGCTGGATGAGGTAGCAATAAGAGACGGCTTCTGGGCGCTTCCCCATTTCTTTCTCATTCTAGCCACATCAGCTTCTGCTTGTGTTATATTATGTGAATTCCATGATGCAGGGCTCCCAATTGGAGAGTTCATATATGCATCAATATCAGAGGCCTCATGTGGGTATGAGAATGGATGATGCATGCGTGAGTTCCATGACAGAGGGCTCTCACCGGGAGAATCCTGAAGTAACCCACCTTTGTGAAACAAAGGCACCATGGAGGAAAGTTCAGAAACTGTAGAACGATCCACCTGAGAATGAGAGTGAGATCTCATAGAATTTTCAATTTCAGACCCAGAATTGTTTGATCTGCCTGATCCGTGGCCTAATCTTAGTTTTCCATTATCCATATGAGCAAGTTTAGTTTCCATTTTCTCATACTCTTCCTCCTCTTCCTCTTCTTGTTTGACCATAATTTCTGAACCCTCAAAGGCCCCTTCATCAAATTCCTCGTCTTTTGAAGTTTCAAATTCCATAGAAGCTTTCAACTTCTCAATACTTGTTCCAGCACCGAGGCCTACGCCATTTCCCTTCCTCAGAAAAGGCTTTGATTCTATGCTCTTCAAATATTTATCATAAATGCTCTCATCGTTCAGCTCCTCATCCAATGACAATGGGGCTAAAACAGCATTGTCCATATTCAAAGGGGATATATCGTTGAACTCAATAGCACTAGCAGAGTTTTTTCTTGAAGACTGAGCATGACGAGGCTTCTCCTCCTTGATGACTGGCTCTTCATTGCTAGTTTTATTGCGAGAATAATTTCTCCCCAGGGGGCGTGCGGTTGATTTTCCAACTCCAGAAGGTTTTGTATTTTCTTTCCTCAGTTCAGAGAAATTAGGAACTGACTGTGCAAGATGGTTTTCTGTTTGTCCTCTTCGCCTACCGGAACTAGAGTGGGAAACTTTGGAAAGTGACCGAGGTGGAGCTGAAAGCCCAGTTGGACGAGGTGTAGATGATAGATTTCTACCTGGAAGAGCCTTCTTGTTCTGGTTGCTTCTAGACGCATTATCCGATATATATGAATCACTATGCAATCTATCATTCCCATTAAATTTCTGCTCAACCTCGGGAAAGTCTCCATCATCCTCACTTTGAATTGAATTGATCAGTGGCTGTTAAGCAGAAAGATTAACATCATTACAAACAAACAAGAGATGAGAATGAAAAGCAAGCACGATAAGAAACAAAAAGATAAAATTGAGAGTGAGAAAACCAGGACTTCAGAATCGTGAATTTCTCAAATACAAATTAAACTGAAAAGATACCTGGTCTCTCGTTTGAGAGCGATTGTTGAATGATCTAAGTTTCTCCGCCCGTCTCCGAGCACTAGCGACAGAATCTTGTTGGTCGACAAAACCAGAAAACTTTGCCTTCATCTCCGCTTTACTTTTCTCAAGGCTATCTTGCATAGCCATCATCTTGGCTTCCTTCTCTGCTCTTTTAGAAGTCCATTCTTCCCTCAGCTTAGCATCTCTTTTCTGCATATACTTGCCATAAAATTTTCCTCTAGAACCATCACTGAAGTCATGGTTATTTATTATTTTTGCTGGCGTTGTGTAGATATTTTCCATTTTATTGGAACTACCCGTTGATTCTAGCATAGATCTTTCCACCACTTG
Organism: Sechiopsis laciniata; assembly: GCA_037833695.1. Classification (NCBI taxonomy): domain Eukaryota; kingdom Viridiplantae; phylum Streptophyta; class Magnoliopsida; order Cucurbitales; family Cucurbitaceae; genus Sechiopsis; species Sechiopsis laciniata. The sequence goes on along the minus strand of JBBMKA010000002.1, from coordinate 6,429,721 downwards.
TGCAGGAGCAGTTTCTAAAGCTAAAGATGTTCTGTGCTGCGAACTGATTGCCTGTTCTAACTGTACATCGGTAGTAGTGTTTCTCCTTGCAGAGCTGGAGTCCCCTGGAACACGGAGCTTGTGCTCTGCAAAAAGCCTTTCAAGTTCATTTGCCTTCATTTTTAGTTCATCGTTGAGCTCCTGATTTCCCTTAGTCTGCCTCCCTCTTTGAACTCGCTCTCCTGGTATGTTTGAGATTGTAGGAATGCTTTCTTGGCTATCCTTAACATTTTTCCCAACCATATCCAATTTACTTTTCTCATGAAGAAAACTGCGTTCTTCTCTGCCAACTTTTGACTTATCGACCTGTTTACAGACAGCAGAATCAGGTTTCTTCAATTTCATTTTCTGAGCTCCAAAATCATCTGCTTTAGGATTAAGCATAACTGATGATGCAAGGTTCTTGTTAACCACTACCTCGGGTTCAGCTTTAAAAGATCTTTGTTGCTGAGGCAATTGGAAGCCATCAACTTCCATGGACTGAGATGAAGAGGATTCCAGTTTTATTCCACCACATTCAAAGTGGTTAGAAAAAGAACGAGAATGACTTCGAGAAACCCTAGAACGTAACGGGTATGCTGAATAATCTATTGCTCCATAATCGTCCATCTTATTTCCTAACCTACCATCAGCTGCATCATCCCCTGCCTTCTTAGCAAGTGCATTCACCTGGGATGCAGCTTGATTCTTTACTCCTTCGATCTCAGCTTGATCTACTGAACTTCTCACCTGGGTCTCAAAGCCTAGTGCACCTTTAAAGACCTTACTATCATCACTTCTCGATAAGTTATTTGCATTTCCCTGAGAACCCCTTAGTTCATTCAATCCAACTGGGTCAGCTCCCCTAGAGAATGACCTGATTTGGACCTGAGAAGAAGATTGGTCCTTCCAATTGATTGGTAACTTCGACGCAACAGCCTCTTTACTTGCACAACCCTCAATTGGATTTTGTTCCTCAGTTTGTTGTTTGGGCTGATAATCACCAAGTCTAACAAGATTGCCCCTTTTTTCAAGCCGAGTCTTACTCTCCAAATCAGGCAAGCTCTTCTCACTTTGAATTTCTGTTGCACCAGAAAATATGTTAGACGCTGTATCAGAAATTGAAGATGAGGAAGGTGTACACAATGGGCTCTCTATATCCTTCTTTTCATTACTAAAATCGATGCTCATATCGCTGACACCACTCCATCTTCTCAAAACTGCCTTCTCGACCACAGAAGGCGCTGATGAAACATCTGAGGAGAGCCTTCTCAGCTCCATAGGTTTTCCAGAAATGGGCTTGCCTCCTCCACTGCCTCCGGTAGTTTCCTTCTGTTTGTTCTCAAAAAGGTTAATACGATCTTGGACACTAAGTCGCCTGGCCAAGGTACGAACAGGAGTTGTTGTCGATTCTGCTGGAATCCCCTCTTTGTTCTTCTCTTTCTCCAAGTTTTCGGGCAACGACTCAATCCTCGTGTCGTCATTCGAGTTTATGTTTTGTCGTCTCGGGAAGGTGGCAGAAGATTTTGCCAGTTGATACGTGGTGGGTTTTGATATGTCCACTTGGGATTGTTGTTCTACCGTTTGTGAAGTTGTACCAGATTGTTGATCATGCTTATTTTGAGTTTGAGAGTGTGGCTTGATGTGGGTTCCAACAGGGTCTTCAATGGGATCATCGATGGACATGTCTGACCCGCATGAGGATCTGACAGCTCTATCATCGACACTCGGGGCCCATGTGTTGGTAAGTCCTGGCCTCCTCTGACAAAAAGATATGAAACTAGAGCATGCTTCACTGCAAAAATAAAAAATAAAAAAAATGAAACGCTATGTTAAATCACAATGAAATTAAATTATCATAAAAAAGACGAGGTTAAAAGCAGAGAACGATGGCATCATGCAATGTAATTTGAAAATGCCCGAATAACTAACTGTTCGCTTATATACTGCTCTAAGTAGTAATATTACTATCATCATCTCATCACTCTTCCACTGTTTTTCACTGTTTTCTATCCATGTTTTCCCAAGTTTTTTTTTTTTATATCCGTGAGTGTCTGGGCCAGCTTGCGTGCACCTCGACTAATGTCACGGGACATACCGTCTGACCCTACAACATTTGGATGTGAAAGAAACCCGTGGAGATTAATTCCTAGATAGGTAGCCACCATGAATTGAACTCATCACCTTAAGCACTGTAAGATCCTCTTTGACCACTAAGCCACTCCATGATCGTTATAATTTCCATATCAATGTTTTCCCAAGGTTGAAAGTAATAATTTCCATATCAATCTGTGGCGGTAACTAACAAGGACGAGTTCTGTTTTTTTATGCCACAATCCCACGAATGAGAGTGCACGAAAAGGACAAGTCCTTAATCAATTTTTTAATACGATTTGAACCTGGACCTTGTATGTGCCTTAACTAGCGACTTAGAGTTAGGACAAGAGGTGTGAGGTTAACATAAATGACTGCCATATACACAATTGTACACGATAATGAATTTAGAAACAAAGTAATCATATTATGTCTAAACATAAATATGATTATTTCATATATAAAATAGACTAATATACCCCGCTCACATTCAATAGACTAATAAACAAGAAGAGAAAATAATGAAACGTCAAAAGTGCTTCCACTTTCAGTTTTTCTAATATTTAAATGATAAGTTGGAATAATGAATTTAGAGTGAACGTCAATTTAAGGGATGATTGAGAAGGGAAGGTAGAAAAAGATAAAACTGGAAGAAGAAAATCAGAGAGTATGCACACTTAAAGATTTTGAGGCAGTGTGTAGGAGTCGGCTCAGTTCGTTACAATGGTGGGAGAACAGAAATTGCTTTCTAGAGAATACGAAAGAAAAGGCTGTTTCTAGCTTTTCTTCAGATAATTTTCCTTCTTACCCCCACTTCATACAACAATGTTCAGAGAAAGGGAAAAATTGGAACGTAAATGACAGATATTCCCTTTCTTCACCACCCCTATCCTCGCATATTTTCCACAGCAGCCACCGGCACAACAATAACAACGACAAAGGCAAGCTCCGTGCTGAAGGTGCTCGCCAGTACATTGTGCAAGGTAAGGAACGCTTGACTAGCCTAATATCGCCTTAATAACGCTAAGCAATAAGTTAAATTGATCCCATTTATCAACCGTACAGGGAGACATAAAGTTAAAGATGCCCACATTTTCATCAATGACACCTTTTTTTTCTATGTGCAATAAATTAGTTGGACTGTAATTTGAGTTGTTCCAAATCCCTTTTGGGACTCAGTTGGGACTCAGAACTCTAAATAATCGTGGGCAAGCGTACAGTAGCACAATGGTAAATCTTCTGAACTTAATAGAAGCAAATTGCTTGCAGGTGGCTAAATTTCCCTTCGTTCTTGAGTTTAGGTGTCCTGCTGAATCATATCATCATTGATCGCATATCTCCTTTCGTTCAGTATCTCATTTCAAAGAAGGTATAGAAACATACGAGAAAACAAGAAATCTTTTTCTGTTACAAAGGGGTGGTGATCAAACTTGATATTGAAAAAGCTTTTGATATGGTGGATTGGGACTTTCTTGAGGAAGTTCTTTTACTTAAAGGCTTCGGGCCTAAATGGAGATTATGGATTAAGGGTTGTATCAGTTCGGCAAACTACTCAGTCATTATTAATGGCAGGCCTCGGGGCAAGATACAGGCCTCAAGAGGTATTAGACAAGGAGACCCTCTTTCTCCCTTTCTATTCACGTTGATTGTGG
>JBBMKA010000002.1:6360455-6425857 GCA_037833695.1 Sechiopsis laciniata | reverse complement strand
TATATATTATATATTAATTTTTTTGAAAACTTGAACATGTTCTATTATAGGTTTATAAATTTATAAATTTGATTTCATATTTTCTATAAATCATAAATTAGTCCTTGTATTAGTTATAAGCTACTTTTTGTGTGCACACCCAAAAAAAATATTCCGAAGGTTTATGAGAAAATAAAAAACACGAGATTATATCCAAAATTATGTAGAAAAATAGATAGAATACCCTCTCTAATATGGGGAGCATTGCACTCATCGATTACTTTTTTTGTCAAATTTGACCAAATAATAACAATTTTCATTCAAAAAAATATAATAAAAGATGCAGTGGTTGAAGACGTGAGCTTTGAAGGTATGCTCCCCTCAAGGTTTCGAATTCGAGACTCACATGTGCAAATTAATAGCGCAAGTTCCAAATATTAGAATTATCCTTCAAGATCATATCGAAATCTCACAAGCTTTACATAATTCTTTATCAAATCCTCGAGTCATGTGTAAACGTTGGATAAACGAATAAACAAAAACAAGTTATACTTCGATTTTTTTTAAAAGTTGAATGGATAGAATGAAACGTTTCAAACCTCTAACCTCTTAAGTACTTTTGCACGTCTTAATCAGATCAATTGGGTCATCTGGTTGTAGTATATACCTTCAACCAATGATTCCAATTAGCAAACTGAAGTGTGAAAATATGAAAATCAGCCTGATTTATGCCAAAGAAAGATAAGACTAGTGTATAATAAATATAATGGTAATTTAGAATGTATAAGGAACACAAATTGTATACTGGGAGGAAGAATGTGAATAAACATGTTTTTTTTTTTTTTTTTTTTATACTAAATCTGGATTACTAGTTTTTAATGTCGCTCTTACACTTTGGAGTTAACCAAAACACTAATTTTCTGATATATCTAGAATAGAACTCATCTCTAACCCAGTTTTTTCAACTCACTGGATATCTGGAACAGTAATTCAATCACCAGATCTTTGATTTGAACCAGAATAGCAGGAATACAACTCCAAACACTATTGCAACAGGGGCCCACTTCCGAATTAAAGCCTGCTTTCAAAATTAAGAACAAAGTTAATAAACACAAGTTTACTTCAAAATGAGATCTATCTAACAATAGAATCATCATGCACAATTTTGAATTACAATCCTATTCGTAATGCTAGTGAAATGTGAAACAAGCACAATTTCGAAAACGGCCTGAAGTGTTAATGTGTGTGTATGTGTGAGAGAGTATCCAAACTCGCTTACGAGCACCACGACTGTTCTCACTGGACATTTTAACCAGGTGGCCACCTTCAAATCCACTTATCCATTAAAATGGTTTAAGATATCTTTGTACTTATTTTTTTTTTCTCAACTATAACACAACTCTGCTATCAATTTCACATCAGATAAAAATCACATTTTCATTCATTATGAAATTGTGGCTTGAGGGTCCCCAAGGGATGGCGTGGTGGTCGAAGGCTTGAATTTTGAATGTGTGCTTTTCTCGAGGTTCTAGGTTCAAGACTCACTTTTGACATTAATGTGTGCTTTGCTCTCCCTTATCTCCGTTCCTTCGATGTCTTCTAGTGCCTGAGTTAGGGACGGGCGTGGTTACTCCAAAAGTATAGTGGAGCAAAGCTCCAATTTCCTGATTTCCAAAAAAAAAAATTGTACCTTGAGGGCGACTGTCCCTGTAATGATGTTTTTACCTCAACTATTGTTTCCAAGACGATGTTGTTGTACACTGGCTCACAGGGTTGCTTGTTAGATGGGGTCTCAAAGCAAAGCCAGTCCGTTTGGTAGAGAGAAACAATGGGATTTTTAATGATGTTTGTTAGAATCTTGATGATTTATGGCTAAATAACAGCAGGTAACTTCCACTTCGAGTTCATCGTGTAAGAATTTCGTAACTACAACAGTTTTTTCATTAATTTAGACTAGATTGGAGGATAAATTTTTCCAGCCTCCTAGGCAAGGGATTCCGTTTCCCTCTCAAGCTGTATTCCATTTTTTGTTCAACGGTATTCTCTGTTTCTTATTTTCTAAAAACAATTATGCCAGTGGCCCAGTATCGAACTTCAAAGTTTGAAGTTTCAGGTAGAAAAGGGAGATATCATACACAAAGAAACCATATTATCAGAAGAAAAAAAATCTTGAGAAACATCAAATGCATGCAAAACATTTACTTGATGAGTTTCACTAAACCATTGTCAAAAAATTAGGCCATCTTTGAGGCACCGATTGGATTATTATAAACGATAGGCCAATTATAAACCGGATTAGAGATTCCAGTTTATTGTAATAGAGACTATGATAAACAATGTCTGAGGTGCATATTAATATAACAAGGAAACGGCCGTGGAGGTTATGTGAAATGGCGCCTTGAGTTTGGGCCAACCCACCGGTTACTATAATCGGTGGGCCAAACGTGGGCAAGGTTATAATAACTCAGCCCCCATTACAAAATCGGCCTCCCAAACATGATTATTTTCATTGAAAGTCCACATGCTTAAGGCAAACATTAAACTTCTGACAGAATTGAAAGCACACATCAAGCAATAATATGAAACTGACCTGCCGGTTCAAATCTCTAGCCTTGTCAGCATATATGCGGGATTCTGATGTCAACCTACTTGACATTTGACTGACCTCTGCAAAATTTCCATAGTTCAAAATTAGAAACTTATCATATTGCACACTACGGAAACATGATTCTGCAGTGCACACCCCTTCAAGAAGGCCGCAAGGATATTTATCCCTATCAACATAAACTAATATAATTCCAGATAATCCTTTCAATCAACAAAGATACTCACACACCTAAAAACTGATAACAATATGATTATTTTTTTTAAGTACAATTTGGGGGAGAGGGGACCACAAACCCTATTTAGGGCGAGCTTCTCTCAAATAAATGAGAGCCAAATACCGATTTCCATAATCGAACTCGTGACCATGGTGTTGAACTGGATTACCACCGAACAATGAAACCAACGTGCCACCAACCATTTCGGTGGGAACAATATGATTTAGTTAGTAATGATAGTTGAACTTGAACTACTCACACTAACAGAAAACAAAGGATCCACAATGATTCATCACATTCTTTTTATCATAGGATAATACATAACCACACTTGAATGACATTAGAAGAGAAGGAAAAGGAACTATCTTACGGTCTAATTTTTCACCAACACCAAGAACTTCTTGAACATTGCGAGTCATAATTTGGTGGACTTCGTAAAGTTCATCATTCAACTTTGAAATATTACGTTGAGTACGGGTATCCTGGTACAATTTCTTGGTCTTCTGAATGAATGTATCTGTTGGACATAAAAAGGAGGTGGGAAACGAGAATTCAAATAAAGCAAAAGGAAAGTTAATTATAGTTGAAAGGTTCGAAGTGCATAATGCATACCAAATTTAATGAATGCATAAGGCCTAGCAGCAGTTTCGATTTGAGCCCCATTGACACGCTCAAATTCATTCTTCAGGTCTTCGAGGTATTGAAAGGCAAGTTTCTTTGGATACGCACGATCACACATAGTTAAATAACAGACTCTTCCTTCAATTATATAGCTAGAAACTCAGGTCAAGGTAAAATGACTGTCAAGAGCATAATTCTGAGCTACTAAAAATCTTCTAGAAACTTTAAATTTTTGAGTGATAAACCGTAATTCTCAAAGCCTTCATAAAATATATTTATAAGTTTTGCATGTTAACAAGATAACATTAGTTGCTCCAAGGTCAGTTTAACTAATAATCCCATTTTCTTTCCACGGCAAGACATGAATAGAAATGGAGATAACCTTATTTACAGTTTAGCCCTCGCAACCCACAACAAATCAGAATGGGTGTAATGATTAAGAAGTAAACAGCAAAGCTACTTCCTAATTTATTTAGTAACATATACACTATGACATCATGGACATGCAGATACAAAAATTCAAAATACAGCAAACTAGCCTGCCAATGAATACTATAATTTAAATGTGAAAGCTCAATCATATATGGATACTGAAAAATATATGGGCCTGTCTCAATAGACATTCTTGAAGCCTCATTTTGACCTCTTGATAGGTTCTTAAACAGAGCCTTCACTTGCTGCTTGTAGAATTCTGAATCTTGCATATCACGGCCATCATCTAGTCCCTCTGCTAGAGGAAGACCATCGGTAACACGAGCAATCATTGTAAGCTTCACCATCTTTAGTTTGATATGTCCCCCAACTAAGGATAAAATTATTGGACTATGTCAGCCACAATATCTTACACAAGAAGAAAAACAAGCTGAATATAATCGGAGTGTTTCCAAGTAGATAACTCAGCTAGGGATCAAGTATACAATAATGGTGACAAGAACATTACAGAAATGGGAAAATCAGTTATACTGGCAAAAAAAAAAACAATCGAGAAGGTAGTTGATACGGCCCAGCCCAATTGGCAGGTTTACACCCGAAGGGGCAAAAGGGGAAACGACCCTGCAGAGGAGCTCCGTAACATTGGCTAAAGGGAAAAGCGCTAGTACTATTTTATTATTAATTATATTTTGGTATTAAATGTCTTTGGATGAATGTATGGGTTTATTAAACTTTAACACTTTTTGGAACTTGACTTCTGTGGAAGACTTTGGGAGAGAACCCACCCTCTCGAATGGTGGTTGGCTTGTAATTTGGCTTCTCTAAGATATAGACAGGTATATTTTGTTACTCTGTGTGTTGTTTCTTACTCGTTTGCAGGTCCAGGGAATCGATTAGATAGACTCTCGTGCAGAGGTTCTATCAGTAGTTTTCTTGAGTCATAATTTGTCACGAAACTCCTTAAAAGTATGAATGCAAGGTTGAAACTGAAAATGCCATTGTTCATAGATCCATCTATATTATCTTATTTTTCAAGTTCTTAGCGTCGTTAGTTATACCAAAATTGGCATACTCACATTGCCCACAAGTTAAATATAAGAAATTTGGTGTTGGTAGCAAATTCTTGCATCCCTATTTTAATTTTGGCAACCTTTTAAAACAATTCATACATAGCAAAATATTTCAACTTTCATTGTCTTCAATCAGTTTCACTTTATTGAAGTCATCAATTTGCAGCCTCAGATGTCAAAAGTAGGTGAAATGTCAACTCCCAATATTTGTTATATTTGAATCCGTTTTTGCTATACTCGAGTTTTTTCTAAAATCTTGACATTCATAGAATTTCTTTATATACAACCATTACCACAATAAAGGAAGTTATTCCAATTTCTATGCATTGCCCAATTTCTATATTATAATTGACAACATTCCATTACTGAACAATAACTCTTCGAAACCACAACGCGACGCCATTGACGTACAGAGATACCAACAAACGAAAGCAAGAGAATAGCGATGTAAACCTCGTCGTTATCACTCTAATTTAGCTAGAAATGGGCGTTTCACATTAAAAGCATACCCGATCCGGAAGAAATTAACCATTTCTTGTCTTAGAACAATAACGTGATCCTAAACAAAGGAATCAATCATTTCTTACGGAATCATATCTAACAAAGAAACTGATTGATGAATCTTAAATTGATCGCACAATAGTCCAATTCTCACGAGAAAACAACCAAAAAATAGCAAATCAACTGAGAAAAAAGAAGAAATAATTAGCGATATTACCGGGCGGGGGATTCTGTGTTGATTTCAAGGATCCGAGGAAGAACCGTGATGACGATGGATGAATCTGAGCAAAAAGACGGCGAAAAGAGGCGAAGGTAGGGTTCTTGAAAGGACAAAAATTCGATGGAAATGGGGAATTGAATTACTGTCTGTGGCGTTCGCAGCTCAGAATCGGATCGATGGAAATGGAAATGGAAATGGAGGCATTGCTCCTGCCACAAGTCAAATATGCAAAATGTGCTTCAGAAAAATTACTTAATCATGAATTTGGTATATACCAAAGGCAAATTCTATTATAACTAAATTTTTTTTTTTTTTTGGATGAAATCATTATTTTAATTTTGTCTAACCATTTATATTTCTTTTTTTTTTTGAAAAACAACATAGGTATTATAGATTCAAACTTGTGAACTTAGTGTTGAATTGAATTACCATCAAACAATTAAACATTAGATCATTAACCTTTCGAATATATGCAATTATTTCCAATTAATTTAATTTTATTGAAATCATCCATTGTCACAAGAATGAAATATTTGTTCACATTTTTTACTTTTCTAAAATTTTGGCCTATTTATTTCATTTTTCATTAAAACCCCCCTTATTTTATAGGGTATGTAAAAAAACATTATTTTACACTTAATATTGTTATTATTTTTTATATTATTGCCAATAAAGTAAGTTATTCAACGACATTAGTATACATTCAATTATCAAGTATCGAATCCTTCCACCTCCAATTGTTGTAATCTCAAAAAAATTAAATATAATAGGTCAACGACCCTACTTGTTAAGCAATTTTCAGATCTATGCACTCTAAATCCAAGATAAAATAATGAAAATGAAAGTAAGAAGGATATGGAGAAAAAATTAACGCACCGATGTAAAGTGCTTCGGACTAGCCTACTCCCATTATGAATATCAAGAGCTCTCAAATTTGGTGGCTAGGATTTCTCTCTCTCAAAGGAACAAGGAAACCCTACAATCAAACACTCTACACATGGTTAGTTAACCTAACTCCAAATTTAACTCAAGTTTACTAAACTCACCAAATGAGTTAATACACACTTCTGTTATTTATTTAATTGTAGTCCTTTTTCTCAATTTTAATCAGTCTATAAAAATGTCTTTAATAAATAGTGAAATTTTAAAAAAAAGTAATTTGGCAATGGTAAAGGCCTAAGACATAAATAAGAAGGGATTCTCATGATTAAGTTTACTCTCTACTCTAAAAAGAAAAAGAAAGAAAGAAAAAAAAAAAAAAAAAACTCAAATTTAAAACGTGCTTTGGAAGAAGCAATCTGTTACCAACTCGTATTATTGGGAATAACGAAAGTATCTCTTAATATTGAAAATTTGATACTTCTTACATTAAATACCTCCTCAAGCATCTACCAACGGGTTTGAACAACTTTTAAGATTCAAATAACAAATAGATACAGATTTGAAGTTTAAAAACTAATTTAGTAATTTAAATTACTAAAAAAAAAAGAATAATTCAATAATTTATTTCAAAAAAAAATAAAAAATAAAAAACTAATCTAATAATTTAACCATATATTTAATTAACCATAAATGTTTTAAAATGTCTTGCATTGATTTCATTTTATACCTCAAATTAGGAAAAGTTTCATTTCTAACTTTCTTAACTTTGTTTCATTCAGCCAACAGTAATTCAGTGTACACCCAATCATGAGGTCATGGGTTCGGATCTCCCACCTATTGTAATTTCAAAAAAAAAAAAAAAAACTTTGTTTCATTTCAGATCTACAAGTCCATACACTACCTCAAATTGCCAGTTTGGCAGCCATTGAAGCTCTTTTGCTTTACTTTTTTTTCCCCACCCATCATTTGGCAGCTAGATCCACTCAATGGGTTTGGAATTATTTTGATAAACAAAACAATATGAACCACTTGCCTACCCATAACATGCTTGCCATTCTCATCAACAAAAGCTTTTTGTTGGCTGCTAACAATTTTATATTAAAATGGGATATTATGCACTCATTCTCATGGCTGCCCATTTGTTTGCTCACTGACATTGCTGTTTAAATATGTGTGTTTTTTGCAGTTCATTGTGTACGCTCATAAGCTGTTTGTTAAAATGCCTAAATGGCTAGAATTTGAAGAGACCACTTTGAATTAGCCTCTTTCAACTGACACAATTGGAGATAGGAAGAGTGAGCCAAGTTGGAAAGGCAGGGCACATGCTAGATTTATCCACAAGATGGGAGGTCTTGGCTTGTGCTCTTTTTCTCCATCTTGGATTCTCTTCCTCTTGAAAACTTAAGCTTGCCTCCACATCTAATAAATGGTAACTTTGTTCTTTTTTATTTGTTTTATAACTTGAATAATTGAGCTGGTGTTTAGTTTAGTGTATATTTCCTCTTAATGGTGTCTTCATTGTTTGAACTTCGGAAACTTCTGATATGATTTAGTATGCTATAAGATGTTGGGCCATGTTTGGGACACTGGTTGAGATTATGATAAATAGTGAGTTATTATAAACTTTGTTTGGGGTGTAAGTTATTGTAATAGTGATTATGATCAACAGTGTTTGGTGTACAAATTATTATATCAAGAGTTATGATAAACGGTGTTTAGGATGCATGTTATTATACTAGAGAAAAAGGAATGGAGGCATGGGTTATATGAAACGACGACTTGGATTTGGATCAACCCACCGATTATTATAACCGGTGGGCCAAATGACCCCCTGTTTGAATAAATGGCCCCCAAACATGGCCTTGGTGTTTAATTTACATGTATGCTGAATTCAAACATAGAGAACTTGGGAGGAAAATGAGTGCAGTTAACAGAAAGAAATAGTTTAAATTTGTCATCGATCAATATGTCAAGCGAATCGTTGATAAGAACAGCCAAACTCTTGATATCAGGGGATCAAAGTCACTTTAAATGTCTAATTTACTCGGTCATAGAATGTACAAAGTTTGAATTCATTGTTCTAGATCAACCACGGTTGGATCTGCTTTCTAGAGCAGATGCAGCAGACTTCACATGTACAAGCAAACAGGAATAGACTTTCTGCTTTAATCTGTCGATGGTTTCCCTTGAGCCATTATCTGTTGAGCTCAAATTTCCTTTCAACTTTTCCAACCATTCATTGGCTTGCTTGAGCTGTGACAATGCAACAGCAATATGGTTGTCCGCTTTCGGTTTTCGCCTTGCATTGTTCCAGCCTTTGCTGTCGTGGTTCTCTATATGAAACCCGACATCCAAGGCTTCCTCCAAGAATTTCAAAAACCATGATGTTGATTCCTTTACCAAAACCTCTCTTAGTAACTTTATCTCCTTTGCACCATCTCCTCTAGCCCATTCTTGTTTCTCACTCTCTCTTAATTCAACTGCGGCCTTTGTCGACTTCGACGAAGCACTCTTTGACTGGAGTAAAGATGTAATTTTTGTAGATTTATCTGCTTCTGGCAGAGATGAGTTTGCAGTCAAAATATGTGGCCTGTCTTTGATGGAATCTTTGGAATTTGTTTGGGAGATTAGCTCCTGTAGTGTGAAGAACTTGGTGAGAGAGAGTTGGGGATTCTCGGGTGAGGCCGATGAGGACAGATCAGCAAACACACTGAAAAGAAATGATAAAAATAAGTTTAATTTGTTAAAATGATCAAATATTAATATCGAAATCCCAAAAATTATACCTGAGACACTTGACCAAAGATGCTGCAGCATTTGCCTCTTTTTGAGCCTCTATTGCAACCATAGAAGCTATGTTTTTCCTCCTAAGCATCCCCTTATTAAAATTAAAAGTACACATACATCACAACTTTAGATCAGTGAGTAAATTGGCTAAATGCAAAATGCAGAAATGAAAAGGGAAGTTGTTGAAATGCCTTAAACTATGTTATTCTAGCCCCGTCTGACCAAACATTTGTATTTTTATCTCCTAAATAAAACGGTTTTTCTCCTCTGCTCATGAATGTAGCTAACACGATGTTAGTGAACGACATAAATTACGGTGTTTTTTGTCTCGCATTTCTTTAAGTCTTGATTGTTGTTTCGATTATTCATAAAAGAAATAACATGAAAATAGAAAGAAAAAGAGATGAGATAAAGGAATGCATACTTTTCCAGTCTTTAAAAGATTAGTAGGCAAGGAGGCCCATGAAATTGTCTCTGATGAATGAGTTTTATCTTTTCTATTGGGTAAACAATTCACATACAAATTTTCTTGCTTATTTGAAGAGCCTTTTGCAGGGATGCTTTTAGACGGTGCGGATGCATCCTTGACATCGAAAGGAAGGGCTCGTGTCTTTGAAGAAACCTCATCTAGCCTGTTTTGCAGAGTTGATTCTTGTACCTATCATTGAAACGTTAAATGAGAAAACTTTTTCTGAGGTTCAAGTAAATCATGTTAATCAGATATTATCTGTCTATGTGCATCAATGAAACAAGATGACCGGTGAGAATCTTCGAGGTATACGTAAACTGACCCGGACAGTTATGAATATATAACTTAGAGCTAAAGGTCAAAAGACCGGATGATTATAACCAAATGAGTATATATTTCCTTCTTTAACCCGAAGCGGTATTATTATTCTTAGCAGGAGTCTTATATAGACAACATGAAACTTTCTCAAAAAAAATTGAATGCCATGGTTTGTGTGAGATAAACTTGTACCTGACCTTTAAAGTCATTCATCCTTCCTTTTGTTGGTCCTACTGCAACCTTCTTACCTGTTTCACCATCCTCATTTTCATTGTTCCTCCCACCTGCATTTGAATCAAATCTACCACTTCTCGAATTCAACGACAAAACACCCTGCATATATCGAGACGAAACATTTGCCTTCTCCTCTTTGATGATGATTTTGTGTCTCGTGCTCTCATTTTTTGTTTCTGACTTCTTTGATTTAGCTTCACTTTTTGCTTTCTGATCAGCCTGCACTGAACTCTTTGAAGGCTCAAGCATTTGCATAAGATCCTTCGGAGTTCCGATAAACGGTTGCCGTCCAGGAACCAGTCTGATCCCAACAAGAACTGGAACTGGAGTTCCAGTTTCTATCCTATCAACATAGAAGAATTGGCCAAGCTGTAACTTGTTGGTCAAGATCAACTCATTATCTTGCTTGGACAATGAGACATAAGTTGAATGTGAAGAATCTGAAACTTTTATGAAGAAGCCTTGATTAGGCCACAATTCTGAGCCATTCAATGCAGGTACAATGCTGATCACTTGTAATAGCACTGATCTATATTCTCCTCTGACCTTAACATTGGAGTTCATACTCTGAAGAAGTTTAAGTAATACTCCTGGTATTAGAGATGCCATTCTAAAACTTGGTCACTTTTGACTATGAAACCATTACTTTCACCTCATCCAAGCACTAAAATAGATGGGGTAAGTCCAATATGAAAAGCCAAGAATAACTGAGTTTGTGCTTAGAGAAAAAAGAAGTATCTAAAAAGGGGGAGTTTCTGTCAAAAGGAAAGAAAATATTATCTTACATAAAGACTTGAGAGTTTAAGACAGAAGTTTGACAAGAAGAGTAATGTTTCTGATTGTGTGAATAAATCATGTCACTTTGCATGCCAAGCAAGTAAGCACCAGCTTCTCTTGGCTTAAAAGCAAAGTAAGAATGTTTACCAAATGGTTGTGGCCCTTTTGCTGTGGTGAAATGTCATATCTGCCCCCATGTAGAGAGGGGTTAGATGGAGCTTGAGATGATGGTTTAGGTGAGGGTAATATGGTCAATTTAAGTAGGTATCTTCATGATTGTGTTACCTATTTCAATTTACAGGTGGGGAAGCCATTGTCAAAAGGTAAAGACATTAGGATGTCACTTTTTAGTGGTTATGCAATCAAAGTGAGAACAATGTCTTCAACGAACGAAATTGGTTAAAACCTACTTTTAACTCAATGTCATGTATGGCAAATGAATACATGATTGACATTTTGTGCTTTTTATTTATTTTATTTTTTAAATGTCTGAATCAGCTTACGCACATCTCAAACCACTTGACTCTATAATATTATTGTCGAGGAAATTTGTAGGAACTTAGTTTATAGGTAGGGAGACAACATGGATTGAACCCATAACATGTTAGATCATCTTCAACTGATTACATTTTGTGCTTTTTGGTGAAGCTAGTTAATTATGATTACAATGACAAATTAATGCAAAACGTTGATTTGTCATCATCTTTATGGACATGAAGAACAAACTATGGACATGAAATCCTTGTCTATGAAGTTTGAAATAAGGATTGTGAATGGAGGCCAAAATTTCTTAAAATATTCTCACTTAAGCAAACATAATGAGTAAATAATAATTCATCCCTCAAAAAATGTGCAAGAGAAGTGTCCCCTTTTTTGGCCTGAAAAACATGTAAAGTTACAGAAGAACCTTCTCCTTCTAATATAAACAATTATTATTCAAAACAAATCAGTTTCTTTTAAATTTACATCCTTATCGAATCAAAAACGAAGTTGGTTCAATGAAGTGATTTCAGTTCAATGTTAAGTACAAAGCTGAGCAACCAAGCTCATGACAACGCAGTGGCTTCAGATTCGGCATGAACCATGTTTGCATACACACCACCAAGATGCGCCTTAGCTATTAGGGCGTCATGGCTTCCATGCTCGACGACCGAGCCATTTCTCACAACTGCAATCATACCAGCATCTCGGATAGTCGAAAGCCGATGGGCGACTATGATTGTAGTAGCTTGTGTTGACACCTTCTTAAGTGCATCTTGGACATGTTTTTCAGATTCCAGGTCCAGTGCACTACTTGCTTCATCCAGTAACAAAACACTTGCTTTCTTTAAAATCGCCCTTGCTATTGCTACCCTTTGTTTCTGGCCGCCCGAGAGTTGAACCCCGCTCTCGCCAACCTAAGAACATAGAAACCAACAAAAATAGGTTATTGGGCAACCACAGTGATTTTTTTTTAAAATCGGAAAATCAGAGGTTCGCTTCCCTATACCGAGGGCACTACTGGCCCGTCCTTAGACTGTGGCACCGGAATATTTCAAAGGGTATTTTAGTTTAAGCACTCCCCAGAGGCCTCGAACCAGATATCTCTCAAGGAAACATGCCTTGGAGTCCATAGCCTCAATCACTGGGCTGCCCCTCAGGGACAATCCAGTGATTGTTCACACAGTTTTGGGAATCGTTTTTCGAATAGATTGTTTTAAACTTTTAAGAAGTTACCTGTGTTTCATATCCTTGGGGGAGGCTACTGATAAATTTGTGAATGAAAGCATCTCTAGCAGCCTCTTCAATCTCATTCCATGAGGCATTTGGGTTTGCAAATGCAATGTTGTCTCTAATGCTTCCAGCAAACAATGCAGGCTCTTGACCAACCAAAGCTGTTTGCCTCCTCAACCATTTCACATTGATCTCCTTCAATTCCACACCTCCCATCAGCACCTTCCCTCGAATCGGATCGTAAAATCGTTGAGTCAACCATATCACCGTTGATTTTCCCGACCCGCTCTCACCAACCAAAGCCACTGTGCTGCATCCTTCAACCTTTAAGCAGAAGTCCCTCAGCACAATCACCTCAGGCCTAGATGGATATGCAAATGTCACCATTTTGAATTCTACGTCAAAACTTTTCAACCGTTCTTTCTTCCTACTTTTTCCTTTCCCATCGCCTATCAGCGGCTTGCGATTGATGACATCCAACACAGCAGGAATTGCAGTCTCTGCCATGGAAGTATCCGGTGCTAAACCCGCAAGCTGTCCAACAGAAAAGGAGCTCAAAACAAGAATGAGGAAAATTTTATACACGTCGCCAAAACTTGTTTTGCCTTGTTCGATGAGGCGTGCAGCAAACCAGAGAGTAAGGGTATAAGCTCCATACATGGCACCTTGCGAGAAGCCAAATGTTAAGCCTAAAATTTGCGACCTTTTAACCGACTTCTTCTTTGGCTCGGATAACGATTGATTAAAGGCTTTAACCAACTGCTCTTGCGCCGAAAATGTTGTCACTGTTCTTATGTTAGACACTGCACCTGAAGCAATATTGCTAGCTTTTGCATAAGCATTTTCATCAAGTTTTGGTCCAATGTTTATCATCAAGCTTATGTAACTGGCACCAAGAGTGAAAGGAGTTAGAGCAGCAGCCAACAGGGTCAGTCTCCATTCAAGCCAAAATGAGATACCAAGGCCAACTGCAGCTGCACTCAACCCCATCAACAAGACCGAGATTCGATCACCAAGAAACGAACGAAAATTGATGCAGTCAATCGATAGCCTAGCGATGAGAATTCCAGTGGAATTCTCAGGGAAATCAAACCAACCAGGCTCTTGTTTCAGTATGGATCTAAACAAAAGATCTCTCACTCTCACTGTGAGCTTAGTTCCAGCCCAACCGCAGAAACCTTGTTGCCCGGTCATGAACAGAATAGAGCCAATTCCCAAACCAACAAGCACTATACACAAATGCCCAATCTTTGTTTTCATCCTTGAAGTATCACTATCAAAGTAAACTTGAAGTGCCTCCCCAAGAATGTAAGGAAAAACTGACAAAATCGCTCCTGCATTCAACCCCATGAAACATCCAAATAACAGCATTAGAATCTCTGGCTTTTGTAATTTCCATATCTCTGAAGTTCTAACATTTCTTCCTTTCTCCTCTTTCTTCTCCTTTTGCTTCTCCTCTACAGAAGATTTAAAATACTTAGACTTAGAAATCTCAACATACTCCGACTTCGAGATATCACTAAATGAAATATCAGTGAATTTCTGAATATCATTTTGGATGAGAGAAGTTTCTCTAACTGCTTCGGATGCGAGCTTGACAAGGTTGTAATAGGCGCCTTCTTGTTCCATTAGCTGACGGTGAGTTCCGATTTCGACGACGGAGCCACGTTCAATAACAGCAAGTGTGTGGGAGTTTCTGACAGTTGCAAGCCTGTGAGCAATAACAATGGTTGTTCGGCCTAAAGAAAGCTGATCAATGGCCTTTTGAACTACAGACTCAGATTCTGGGTCTAATGCGCTTGTTGGTTCATCTAAGAGAAGAATTTTGGGGTCTTTGATCATTGCTCGTGCCAATGCTATTCGCTGTTTTTGGCCGCCAGAAAGCAGAGTTCCCCTGTCTCCAACCTGCACAGAAGCCCATGTTCAGAGACTAACTAAAAAACTGGTGTGTTCAAAAAACCCGACGACCCGAATAACCTGACCAATCCAATCCAATTGATGGGTTGAGTTGGATTATAAACTTATTTGGGTTGGGTTGAATTTAAATAAATGAAAATTTCATGGGTTTGATAGGTTTTTGGGTTGACCTAAAATTAGTTTGAGTTAACCTGTGCTAACCCGAATTTATTATTTTTTTAACCTATAATGCAGTTATATATGTTAGATCTATTTTATTTAATAGTTAATTTTAGACTTTTTATCCTCCAAACTTCTTTAAATTATATAATTTAAAATCTTGAGAATGTATATGTCAATATAAACTGAAGTTGAATTGTTAATGAAAGTTGTTTATTTCATTTCTACAATAATTGAAAATAAATAACAAATATATATATATATATATTCAAATAAAAACAAAAACTACAACTAGATGACCCAACTAAAAAATATACGGATTGGATTGGTTTATATTGCTTAAATATATAGGATTGTACGGGTTGGTGGATTCATCAACTTGAAACTTTGGATTGATCCAAAAAATTCCTTCAACCCAACTCAACCCAGATACACCCCTACTAAAAACCAAAAGAATTCTAAGAAGGTGACCAATAGTTTGCCAAAAAGCATTTTAATGAAACGACTGAGGGAAAAGCCAAACCAGAAGTTTAGTAAATGAACCTGGGTGTCGTAGCCATGTGGAAGACGAGAGATGAAGGTATCAGCATTTGCTGCAACACAGGCTGCAATGGCTTCTTTTTCAGTGGCATTCTCCTTCCCCATCATAACGTTCTCGATAATAGTTGTGGCGAAAAGGATCGGTTCTTGACCCACCATCCCAATTTGATCTCTCAGCCACTTGATTTGTAGTGTCCTTATATCACGCCCATCCAAACTGATCGTTCCTGCAGCAAATCCCATGAACCATATTCTAATTCTCCTTCTTAAGATCCCAAACAGATTTTTTTTTTTTTTTTGAAAACGGAAAATCAAAGCTTCACTCTACTATACCCGGAGTAACCACGTCCGTCTCTAGGCCCGCCAGACACCAGAAGACATCGAAGGAATTAGGGGAACTTCATCGGTCGGTCAGTGTCGGTTTTCGGTGAAAATTGACACCAAATCGACTTATCGGTTTCCTAAAAAATGAAACTGATACCGACCGGTCAGTTAAGTCGGTCAGTTTGGTCGATAAAGTCGGTTAAATTCATATTATTTTTTTATTAAAAAAATATATTCATCATACAATTTTGTAATGAAAATTTGAGAATTAATTTTAAAAAATTAGCATATAGAATAATTTTCGAAAACACATTTAAATTTAAGTTAATTTTACAATAATTTAATAAGGAATATATTTAATTATATGAAAATATCAATTTTTTATAAAGGAAATTTTTGGCAACCGACCGACTTAACCGAAAATTTTTGGGTTAACCATTTTTGTAACTGACACCTACTGACACATACTTGAAAACCGACCTACCGACCTTAATTCGGTTGGTTTGGTTGGTCAAATCTGTTTTCGGAAAATGCAAGTACACCCCTAGAGAGAATAGAGACACGGGAAGTGTCTACAAATTAATGTGACAAGTGAGTTTAGAACTTGGAACCTTGAGGGGAGCGCACCTTCAAAGCCCAAGCTTTCAACCAGTGTGTCACAGGAACCAAACAGATTTGAGACAAAAGCTTGAGTTTGTTTATACATTACCTTCATTGGGGTCGTAGAACCTCTCTATGAGAGCAAAAATGGTGGATTTACCACCGCCACTGGGACCAACAAGAGCCAGTGTCTTTGAAGATGGGAAGACCAGATTGAATGAATTCAGGATCAGAGAATTCGGACGAGATGGGTACGCGAAAGAGACGCCTTTGAACTCTATTCGTCCACGAACATTTGGGAGTGTATTTCCCAATGGGCTGTAGGAATCTATCTCTGGAACTCTGTCTATGATTGTGAAAACTCTGCCTGCTGCTACTGTTCCTTGTGCGAACTGAGCGAAATATGACAGTGACAGAGCCAATCCCCTGTTTCAAAATGAGAACATGTTCGTGACTAATAAGTTGCCGAGTTAAATATTGATAAGAACTGTTCATTGACTCGTTTGGTGAACTAAAAAACGAAAAAAATAATAAAGGAATTAAATACAACACCAGCAACTTATGTAGCATATTTTATTTTAAACAGGAAAATCGGAGCTTAGCTCCACTATACCCAAAGTAACCACGCCCCATCCTTAGGCCAAGTACCGGGAGATATCAAAGGAATGAAGATACGGAAGGTGTCTATGAATTAATGTCACAGGTGAGTCTCGAACCTAGAATTTTGAGGAGAACACACCTTCAAAGCACAAACCTTCAACCATTGGCCTATCCCCTTTGGGACAACTTACGTAGCTACTGACCCTTTGATTCAATAATCATGCCTAAGCCCTTAAAATACCATTTTGGTTTTTTTCCCAGCAATGTGGGGTTGAGAATTCTATTTTAATTAGAATCAAAGTTCATATTTAATTTTTATACTTCCGATGAATCTTACAAAGAGTCTAACAGATAATTTCCATCAATTTTCTCCAGATTAATGATAATATAACCTCCATTTAAGAAGGGGCATAAAATGAATGTGCTTCCTAAATTGTCAGTGAAAGAACATAGGGACAATTTTGTTCTTGCGAAAATTAGCTTCAAACTAAGTGTTTTATCATAAAATTTTATCAAAATTATAGGGACTAAATTTTTGAACATTAAAGCTAGAATATGTTTCGGAATATAAAAACAAAATTGGTATATAAACCTTCTTAAATGTAAGTCAATAAATGAAAATGATATATTATAGGCAAAGTTGAAAGTCAGCAATTTAAAAAACTTTCTAAAATACATAGATTAAATAAAGTTTAGGAATCTATTAATTACCTTTTAAAACTGAGACTAAATGGACACAAGTTAAAAATTGAGAGAAACTACTAAAAACTCAAGGATTGGATAGACAGCTCATAAACAAAACTTACGATTTAGCAAATAAGATCAATTAGAGATGCATACTCGATAAAGACTAACTAACATCATTTACGTTTGTAATATGCTTAAGCCATGGATGGCTCATGCTGCTTTACCTTCCTCCGACGTTGACACCGAAGAAACAAGCAATTGCGTCGCCGCCACTGATCTCTTTCCGGGCGACCAAGATAGCTCCATACCAGAAAGCCAAAGCCCAGGTTGAGTAAGTGACCAGATAGATGACTCCCATTCCAACACCCTTAGAAAATCCAATCTTCTTCCCAAATGGCACAGAGTTTTCCAAGAGCTCGGCATATTTTGCAGCCAGGTTATCTTCTGCAACAAACGAAAACACAGTTCTTATTGAACTGATGGCTTGCTCTGCCACTCCCCCAGCTTTTCTGTAAGAAGCCTTCAAAGGAATAATGGGAAAAGGCTTAAAAAACGAAACATATAAAGGGCTTTCTTTTTTTTTTGAAACTGGAAAATCGGAGCTTCGCTCTACTATAACCGGGGTAACCACGCCCCATATAAAGGGTTTTTCGTGAAGGTAATATCAAAGTACCTCTTCTTTTGAAGTTAAACCAACATAAATGGCTTTATAAGCTATGCCACAGAACATCATAAGTGGGGTCACTGAGAAGACAACCAAGGAAACTTTCCATGATCTTATAAAACCTACTATATAGCCACATATGAAGGTGAATATATGGTGAATGAAGTGAGCCATCTGCAATTACAGAAAGATAGCATTAAAAGAATCAGAATCTTGTGACATGACTTGGAAACAGTGTAGTAAACAATATCAGAATATTACCTTCTCCCCCATTACTTCTTGAATCTGAGCTACATCACTGGATATTCCGTGCATGATATCACCGGTGCTAATTTTCTGGTCGAAAAAGCTGATATCCTGTCGTAGAATAGCTTGTAGATACTTTGTTCTGATCCGTTGAGCCGATCGATCCCCCACCAATCTCCAACAGGTTATCTCTGTCAAAATTACAGCTTCAAGGTCCAAGTTTGCAGGAAAGTTAATGGAATGCTAGTTTACAGGAGTCTCCCTCTTACCCATGTATGCTCCAACCACCACTATTGCTGCTAATCCAGTCATGAACAGGCATACCTGCAAATTTAGGCATAAGTTGTCGAAAATTTAGGTCATACAAGTTTGAGAAACGTTTAATTTTTTTTTTTTTTGGAAACTGGGAAATCGGAATTTCTCTCCACTATATCTGTGGTAACTACCCCGTCCCTACGCCAGGCATCGGGAGACATAGAAGGAATAGAGACACAGAAGGTGTCTACAAATTAATGTCACAGGTGAATCTCAAACTTGGAACCTTGAGGGAAACACACCTTCAAAGCTCAAGCCTTTGACCACCGCCCTTGGAAACAAAAATGCTTAATTAATGAATAGTTTTTAGTGATCATAAAATAAGTACTTGTTCACTTGCAAACACTTTTTTTTATATCATTCCAACTCATCCTAAATTGTGAAGCAGGAGTAAACTATTAGGTCCATACCGTTGAAACATCTCTCATCATCTTACTCTTGTCAGCTGCAGATGAATCTGCAGAAAGCTGGTTGACAAAATTCCCAAAAAGATAAGAATACCAAGGAAGAGATCCGCCATTGATGAGAGCTCCCAAACACCCAAATATTATAAGAAGGAAATCCAACTTCGTTGAATACTTAAACAAGCTAAAAAGCCCAACCGCCTTAGCCGGCTCAGCTTCATCTTCATCCTCACTATCATCCGAAACACTATCATCATCATATGATGAATACATCCCACTACGTTCAAAGCTAAAACCATGTTCAGAAATATCATGGTAATTCTTGCTAAGCTCATCACTGTAAGCCAAAGGCTCTTTACTCTCATCTTTCTGGTCATCTTTCCGGATGGAAGAGGGGCTGATTCTGCTGGTTTCAGCAGGAATGTAACCATCTCCAATGAACATCGAGTTCTCTGTTTCTCTTCCCACAAAGCTCTGCAGCTCCATTCTGCCAGGCGGAATGTATCCGGAACCAAAACCATCACCGTACGGTCTCGGAGAACTCGAGCGAACACGGCGAGCAGGGGAAAGATAGTAATCATTAGCAGTTCGGCGTAAGACCACACTACTCGAAAACGAAGATGGCTCAATGGATGCAACCCAGGGACCTAGAGCTAATCCCAAATTGTGAGAATCTCGCCACCCATTTGGCTTGAACTGCCATGAAATCTCCCCTTGCCATGATTTATCATCATCAGTGGCAAAGGGAGTGGCTGGAGTAAACCGCCGTTTGGGAGTGGATTTTCTCGAAACAATGGACGAATCGAATTGGGAAAACGCAAACGAGACGTCCGTCGAACTCGCCGGCGTCGGGTGGCGACGCCGGTGGCCATAAGCGGCGGACATGACCAAGAATCAAGGTTTAAAACACACAAAACGATGAGATTACAAAAGTGAACAAAATGGGGTTAGTTACTTATGTACAAAAACATCGAACAATCCGTCCACGAAGCGAGAATCACAATAACACGAAGAAACCCAGAACGAACCCCACTGTAATTGTATAAAAACAGAACAGAAAACAAGAGCTCGGAGTATACAAAGAAGATTACCGAATCTGGATTGAAAGCCGACAAAGCTTAATCTGTGTGGACTGAAATTCCTAGTGCAAGTGTGGATACATATGGAGAAGAATCTGCAGGCCGGCTGATTGAGAAATGGGGTTGTTGTCGTTGTTCTTGTTGTTCTTGCCATTTTTTGTTGAGCTTGGAAGTGAGGGCAAATGGCGGTTAGAAAATGGAAGCTGAGGAAAAAGATTGAAAAATGGCGGAATTGTTTTTATATGTGAAGGACTCGAGTACTAGGAGTGCAACCCAAAACTGAAAAATTGAACCGAACCAATCAAATCTAATGGACCGGATCGATTTTTTAGCACAAAGTTGAATATATCGGTTTGTAATTTGAAAAAACCGAAAATATTGGATAAGTTTCGGTTTTCATTTTCAAAAACCAATAAAAACCAATTCAAACCGAAATATATATATTGTCAATAAATCATATAAAGTCATATTTATTCCATTATTTAAAAGATTTTCTAAAGTTTTGAAGATCAATCTAATGTTTTTTATCCTTCAAATGTCAATATATTATCTAAGTAACTTTCTCAAACTTTACTTTTTTTCATAATACTTTGTCATTACTAATTTTATGAAAGAAAATTAGATACAAGGACCAAACTTGTTAAAGAAAATTGGATAAGTTTTTTTTAGTTAGAAATGTTTTTTTTTATATATTAAAAAATACTGGAAATTGGATCGGATCCAAAATCGAACAGAACCAATTTAAAATCGAACCATTAATTCTATACTTTATTGGACATTAGATCGGATCCATTTTTTAAAAACCGAAGATATCGATTCGGTTGTTGGTTTGGCACAAAACCAACAAAAACCGAACCGAAATCACTTCTATTGAGTATTGTGGTTTTGATTGGTTTATTATTATTATTATTTTTTATTTTTTTTTTTTTGTGAAAGAATGTTTTGATTGGTTTGTTGTGGAGTTGGGAAGCCATTTGTGAGATGGAAAGCTCCGGAATATTTAATAATATTCAAAATAAAAAATGAGAAGTTTGTTATATTTGATTGATTTTTATTTTAAAGTCAAATTATTGAAAGTTTTTCTTCGAAAGGGATTGATGGGACTGTTTTTTTTTTTACATTAAAAAAATCATTTTAAATGATTAAAACATTACATATTCAAATATTTAAATACCTTGATCTTCAAATATTGTTGAACTATAAAAAAAAGTACTAACTTAATTAAATCCAATAATTGATCTTGATAAATTTGAAATTAAGTTTAATTGAGATTGATATTGAGAATAATACAATGAATAACACAACAAAAATATATTTCTAAAATATATGAAGAAAGTTAATAAAAAAATAATTTTTTTAAAGAAACTTTAACAAAAAAATTATCATATGGATCAATTTTTATATTATTATGTTTTGAAAATACAAATAAAGTGTATTCCCACATTAACTAAATAAAAGGTAGATTGTAAATTTATAAAAGAAAGACAAACAATTTTATTGACATTTTTAGTAAAAACAAACACAAAGCCATTGATTATTGTAGAATTTTCTTGATCTGTTAGTGAACTTCTAACATTTTGGTTGGGAGTGTGTAAGTATCACTCAATGGTAACTAACAACAAGTATTACTCTTTGAAATTGGAGGTTCAAATTATTTTATCTCATTTGTGATACTAAACAAAAAATAATGTAATAAGAATGTTATAAGATTAAAATTATCTACCCTGTTGAACTAAAAAAACTAATAGAGTTCCTCAAAAGAAAAATGAACTAAAAATTAAATGATGGGTAAAATCAACTTGAAATTATCAAGAATACATTTGAGTCACATTAGGAATATTAAACCTTTTGAAATTTCATAAACAAATAGCAAAAAATTGCCTCAAAAGTCACGGTCTAATAGTCAGAGAGGATCTTAAAATCTAAAAGATGACAAGTTTAATCTATATAGTCATCTACTTAAAAATATATTTTATACGAATTTTTTTGACATTCAAATATTGTGGAGTCAGATCAAATGTCTCGTGAAACTAGTTACGTATAAACTGGCTCAAATACTTGAGGATTAAAAAAAAAGAGTGATGTGCAAATAGATTTTATTATGCATAATTATATCACACTCGACAATTCTGTTCTTGACATGAGCTCCTTCAGATATACAGCACACAAAACTAAACCGTCAGAGCAAATGAAGAGCAGAACCAAAGAAGAAGAAAAAGGAAAAAAAATTGCTCCTAAGACTACCAAAATCACAATGACATTTTGCCAACAATGAACTCATCCTTCAATGCATTATACTTAATTAATTCAACACAACTAACAGGTATAACTACCTAATGATGTAGGCTGGTCGGTCTTGTGAATCGAATTTAACATGTACATGATATCGAATTGCAGACCTCGAGGTTGATTTGCTATTACCTTCAAGCACTTGTATCTTACACTGTACCACCAACTGTTATACACTCTAGGATAACAAGACAATGATCTCACACCGAAATCTTCTGTGTTGAGTCGATTTACCTAGATGTTGCATCGGTTCCCTTGCTGCGAAAGGTTGAGAGAGAGAAGAACGATCGTGGAGCTGTAAGATTTCAATTTTCCAACGTTAGAAATGCAGTTAATCTCCAAACTTTCTTTTCTGCATTGATTAAGGAAAATAAAGAACCCCCACAAACATAAAGCAGAAGATGTGAAGATCTAGGAAATGATATAAATATCATTTCCAAGTTTCCTCTTTGGCTGAAAGCTTATATTACCAAAGCAATGCAAGGTTTTAGCAAAACCAGTGCAGACTTTCATTTAGGTCATTAGAAAAGCAACGAAAATAAACCATTATAGGTTGACTTAGTGCTCAAGAGGATCTTGAGAACCAAAAAGTTACGGGTTCAATCCTTGGTGAACAAAACCAAAGCAATGCAAGGTTTGAGCAAAACCAGTGCAGACTTTCATTTAGGTCATTAGAAAAGCAACGAAAATAAACCATTATGGGTTGACTTAGTGTTCAAGAGAACTTTGAGAACCAAAAAGTTACGGGTTCAATCCTCGGTGGTCATATAAGAATTAATTTCCTCTGAGTTTCCTTGGCACTTAAATATTGTAGATTCAAATGAGTCGTCCCGTAGAAATAGTAGATGTACGTGTAAGGTAGCTCGGAGACTCACAGATATTAAAAAAAAAAAAAAAATTGATCAAAATATAGAATAAAGACCATCGAGCACTCACCTTTCAAGGAACTTCCTGATATGTGATCTTCCCTCAGCTTGAAGTTAGCCGGCGGTGCAGGAATCGAACTATGTAATTCTTGAACTGCAGTGGAGGGGAAAACAAATATGGATAAGTGAATTCTAATTGCCATCATCCCTATCTAAAAAGAAGACAACCCATTGGAATTGAAGTGAAAAATGAAAGGGACTATAATACAGATAAAATACAAATCCATACATGAGTAGGTTCACAATGAAACAAACCCATTTTTGTTAGAAAAATATATGCCAACTTTCAACTTTTTTTGTACAAAAAGGAAAGTTTAAGGTCGTGTTGGTTGGAATCACTGACCCAAGTAAAACCAAAGCATTAAGTTCTTCTAACTTAATTCCTAAATGGGCATATTTTCAATGGATGTTCCATGCAATAATAATAATAATAATAATAATAATAAAATAAACAAAGACATCAACAAAATGTAGATTACCCTGTTCAGAGTACAACTCGCTTTCATTATAGCCATCATCGGGACCCTCTGAGAATCCCATTCTTGACTTCCTTAGGTCTTCCGATGACCTGCTAGCCGGATCCCGCCCATCTTCAGTATCATCATCTCCCTCAGATGTTGTAGCAGAGATCCAGTCAACCATACTTTCCGTCCCACGGCTTTTCCTTCCAAACTTCAACAACCTCTTAAACCCCTTGGCCATATCCTTGCGCGGCTGACTGGATGAAGTAGCAATAAGAGAAGGCTTCTGAGCACTTCCCCATTTCTTTCTCATTCTGGCCACATCAGTTTCTGTTTGTGTTATATTATGTGAATTCCATGATGCAGGGCTCCCAATTGGAGAGTCCATATATGCATCGATATCAGAGGCCTCGTGTGGGTAGGCGAATGGATGGTGCATGCGTGAGTTCCATGACATGGGACTCTCACCCGGCGAATCTTGATATAACCCAGCTTTGTGAAATGAAGGCACCATGGTGGGAAGTTCAGAAACTGTAGAACGATCCACCTGAGAATGAGAGTGAGATCTCATAGAATTTTCAACTTCAGATCCAGAATTACTTGATCTGCCCGATTCCTGGCTTAATCTTAGTTTAGTTTCCATTTTCTCATGTTCTCCCCCCTCTTCCTCTTGTTTGGTCATAATTTCTGAACCCTCAAAGCCTCCTTCATCAAATTCATCGTCATCTTTTGAAGTTTCAGATTCAATAGAAGCTTTCAAATTCGCTAAACTTGTTCCAGCACCAGGGCCTATGCCATTGCCCTTCCTCAGGAAAGACTTTGATTCTATGCTCTTCAAATATTTATCATAAATGCTCTCATCGTTCTGCTCTTCATCCAATGGCAATGGTGCTAAAGCACCATTGTCTGCATTCGAAGCGGATATATCCTTGAACTCAATAGCACTGGCCGAGTTCTTTCTCGAAGATGGCGCAAAACGAGGCTTCTCCTCCTTAATGACTGGCTCTTCATTGCTGGTTTTATTGCGAGAAAGATTTCTCGCCAGAGGGCGTGACGTAGATTTGCCAACTCCAGATGGTTTTGTATTTTCTTTCCTCAGTTCAGAGAAATTAGGAACTGACTGTACAAGAAGATTCTCTGTTTGTCCTCTTCGCCTCCCTGAACTAGAGTTGGAAACCTTCGAAAGTGACCGTGGCGGAGCTGATGTCCCGGTGGGACGAGGGGTAGATGATGAACTTCTACCTGGCAAAGCCTTCTTGTTCTGGTTGCTTTTAGAAGCACTATCCGATGTATATGAATCACTATGTAATCTATCATTCCCATTAAATTTCTGCTCCAAAACCTCAGGAAAGTCCCCATCATCCTCACTTCGAATTGAGTTGATCAGTGGCTGTTAAGTAGAAAGATTTAACATCATTACGCACAAATAAAAAAAAAGGGGTAAAATATAAGTTTAGTTCCTCTCGTTTGAAGAAAGTTAGAGTTTAGTATTTATGGTTTGAAGAAATATAGAATCTAGTCCCTATGATTTAAAAAACTAGAATAGTCTCTTTGGTTTGATAAAACCTAAAAAATAGTCATTGCCATTTCTAATTGTTTGCAAATTAAATACTTGAAAGTTAGTTTTCAAGTGTCAATAATGAAATTTTGAGTTAAGTGACTGCTATAACAAAAAAATCATATCATATTTGCAAGATAGTCAACTTTCATGTATTTAACACGCCAGCGATTACGTACGATAAGAACAATATTTTAAGTTTTATAAAACCATAGGAACTAAATTCTAACTTTCTTCAAACCATGGGGACTAAACTCTAGTTTTTGAAACCATGTGCACTAAAGTCTAACTTTCTACGAACGGGACTAAACTTATATTTACCCTTAAAAATTGAGAATGAAAAATACACAAAATAAGAAACAAAAAAGTGAACTTTAGTGAGCCAGGATTTCAGAATTATGAGGTTCCCAAGAAAAAAATTAACTAAAAAGATACCTGGTCCCTTGTTTGAGAGCGATAATTGAATGATTTGAGTTTCTCTGCACGTCTCCGAGCACTAGCTACTGAATCTTGTCGGTCAACGAAACCAGAAAATTTAGCTTTCATCTCAGCTCTACTTTTCTCAAGGCTATCTTGCATGGCCTTCATCTTGACTTCCTTCTCTGCTCTATTGGAACTCCATTCTTCCCTCAGCTTAGCATCTCTTTTCTGCATATACTTGTTATAAAATTTTCCTCTAGATTCATCACTGAAGTCATGGTTGTTCATCATTTTTGCTGGCGTTGTGTAAATATTGTCCATTTTATTCGAACTCCCCGTTGGTTCTACCGCAGAACTTTCCACTACTTGTGCAGGAGCAGTGTCAAAAGCTGAAGATGTTCTGTGCTGCGAACTAACTGCCTGTTCTAGCACGTCGGCGGGATTGTTTCGCCTTGCAGAGCTGGGGTCCCCTGGAACACGGAGCTTGTGCTCTGCAAAAAGCTTTTCAAGTTCATTTGCCTTCATTTTCAGTTCATCATTCAGCTCCTGATTTCCTTTAGTCTGCCTCGCCCTTTGAACTCGCTCGCCTGGTATGCTAGAGATTGTAGGAGTGCTTTCTTGGCCATCTGTAACATTTTTCCTAGTCATAAGAGAGCTGCTCTCTTCTTTGCCAAATTGTGACTTCTCAACTTGTTTACGAACAGCCAAATCAGGTTTCTGCAACTTTATTTTCTGAGCTCCAAAATCTACTTTATCTGATGATGTGAGGTTCTTGTTAGCCACTGCCTCGGGTTCGGCTCTAGAAGATCTCCGTTGCTGAGGCAATTGACCACCATCAACTTCCATGAACTGAGTAGATGAGGATTCCATTTTTATTCCACCAGATTCAAATTGGTTAGAGAACGAACGAGAACGACTACGAGAACCTCGAGGGCGTAATGGATATGCTGAATTATCTCTTGATCCAGAATCCTCCATCTTATTCCCTAACCTACCATCAGCTGATGCGTCATCAACCTGCGACGCAGCCTGATTCTTGACTCCATCAATCTCAGCTAGATCTGCAGAACTCCTCGTCTGTGTCTCAGAACCTAAAATACCTTTAAAGCTCTTACTTTTATCGTCATTGCTCGACAGATTCTTTACATTTCCCTGAGAAACCCCTCGTTCATTCAACCCAACTGGGTCAACTCCACCAGAAAATGGCTTGATTTGGGCCTGAGAAAAGGATTGGTCTTTCCAATCGATTGGTACCTTTGAAACGCCAGCCTCTTTACTTGCATAACACTCAATTGGATTCTGTTTCTCAGCTTGTTGTTTAGGCTCATCATCACCAGATCTTACAAGATTGCACCTTTTTTCAATCTCCAAATCAGGAAAGCTCTTCTCGCTGTGAATTTCTGTTGCACTAGAAAATATATTGGACTTGGTATCAGAGATTAAAGATGAAGAAGGTGTACATAATGGGCTGTCTACATCTTTCTTTTCATTACTGAAATCAATGCTCATATCACTAACACCACTCCATCTCCTCAAAACAGCCTTCTCAACCACAGAAGTAGCTGATGACACGTCAGACGAGAGCCTTCTAAGTTCTGCAGGCTTTACAGAAACGGGCTTGCCTCCAGTTTCCTTCTGTTTGTTCTCAAAAAGGTTAATTCGATCTTGAACGCTGAGCCGCCTGGCTGAGGGACCCACCGGAGTTGTGCCCTTTTCCTCCAAGTTTTCAGGCAAAGTCTCCACCTTTATGTCGTCTTTTGAGTTGATGATGTTGCGTCGGCTTGGAAAGGTGGTCTGTTGACACGTGGAGGGTCTCAATTCGTCCACATGGGGATGTTGATCTTCTGTTCGTGTAGTAGTTGTTGTACCAGATTGTGGATCGTGCTTATTCTGTGGTTTGATGTGGGTTCCAACAGAGCCTTCAGTGGTGGGGTCATCGATGGACATGTCTGACCCGCATGAAGATCTGACGGCTCTGTCCTCGACACCAAGGGTCCATGTGTTGATAAGTTCCGGCCTCCTCCGGCAGAGAGAGATGAAACTAGAGCATGCTTCCCTGCAGAAAAAACAAAAAAAAAAGGTGAAAAACTATGTTTTTTTCTAGTAGAATAGGGAATTGAAGACTCCCACATAAATCTTGTAATATTCGTGAGTGTTCAAAACAATTTATATTTAAATATTAAAAACATCTGTAAAAAATTCAATATAAGATAACCTATCACTTCTTAATTTACTAAAACTCTTTTTCACCACTACATATGAGAGTGATATCTAATAATTGTTAAATATTATACCTCTCAGATGAACTATGTTCGCTTTAACAAAAAACTACGTTAAATCACAGTAAAAGCAATTTTTTTTTTTTTTTTGGAAAAATCGAGAAATCAGACCTCGCTCAACGATGTTAAATCACAGTAAAAGCAAACAATTTTAGCAAGCTGAGCATAGTGTTAAATATCAATATGATTGTTTAATTTTTTATATATAAAAATAAATAGACAATAACCTCCATGCATATTGCAACCGCTATAAACAAACATTTGGAGATTAACATGAAGTAATGATCAAATAAAGGCCTTATAAATCATAAGAACGAAAATCCATTAAGCAAGAAACGGAGGTGCAAACTAACCAAATAATATGAGCTGCCCCAAACTAACCAAACAATGTGAGGTGCTTGCACCCTCTCTAATCTTAAGATCACTCGAACCTAATATCAAATAGCCAAAATATTGCTTACCTCTATAACTGAATTCCCTAACTATTTACTAATAACCCTCACTATAAATCCTATCATAATTTTGGAAGGTGAACTTTTTTGTTGTTCTTTGGAGTCTATTACTTCAGAAAAGTAGGAGAATTTTTCACGAAATTGAGTAAGGAGGTTTAGGGTGCTGGATACTTCAACGACTCTCTTTGCATCTCTGCAAGTAAGACCTAATGACATCATCCCATTTTTCGACCCTCAGTGTTTTCTTTTCACTAGATTAAAGTCTTGAAATGGAAAGAGATTTGCAGTCTCTCACTATAAGAAGTCAACCAACCTCCACATCACCAAATTCTAGCAAGAAACCAAGGTAAAACACAAATTCCTGAGACAGCAAGGAAACTACAGTATCTTGAAAAGATATAAATCCACCCAAGTGTGAGACCATAGTTCTGCATTTTCCTTTACACATTCCTCGTATTTGAAACCTCAGCATGGATGAGAAAAATCATTCCCTTACCTTTTAAACACTTGAAATACAAACCTAGATTACTGCCAAATATGTGGTTCAAGTTCAACTCCATGCAATCCATGTACACTAACCACAGACAGAAAGATCAAGTTCTAGATATGTGGTATTAGTAGCTACAAACACGCATGAGTCAAATAGAAGATTTTTGTAGAGGGCTTACGTTAGGCGATGGGCACCAAACTGATCAGCAAAAAGTTGAAGGTCAGACACTGTATTAGGATTAAAACCGGCAGCTGATGCACGAGCAGAAGCTGTGACCAAGTCCTGCCTAACTGCAAGAAGGCGTACATCAATAGCTTTCAAAAGCTCCTTCCTGAACATTAAGACAAATTACATAAACAATGAGACACATCATACCCACACACACATATAATTCATTTCAGAAAACTTGAATCGCGATAAAGGATCTAGTCATAACATCAACCTGATTAAAATATTGGCTGCCCCAACCTTACTATGAAAGTAACAAGGCATTCTGACCTATTATACCTATTCAATACCTGCAATATCTCTACCTACTAGAAGTCACAACATTATCGAATACTATGTTTTTCTCATCCAAACATGCTAACAATTTCTTTAACAGTGGAACTACATAATCCTCACCCTCATTTGAAAGTTCATCATGAAACCCAAGTATACATACACAGATATCTTGAGAGAGGAGAAATTTATGACTATAAACATATCTCTATTAGCACTAATATTACAGCTTTTACCAACAACTTGACAAATAGAGAAAGAAATTTAAGATGAAAAAACAAAAATATTGACAAGAAAGGAGATTACTTGGTTTCATCTGTTGCACCTGTTTCACCCCCGCCTAGGGTAAATCATAAAAATAAACATTGTCAGTAATAGCATAATAACAATAATAATAATAATAATAATAATAATGTGCCAACAAGAGATTGTGGATTCAAATCCCCACCCCCAAAATTGTTGTTGAATTACAAAAAAAAGAAAAGAATCAGATAATCCTATTGCCCTAGTTCAATAATAAGTGGCCGAACATTGTGACAACACTATGTAATTTTCCACAAATAAGAACATAAGAACCATATAATCTCTCTCAAGCAGAAATTCTGCTGAGTCGCTGACCTACTCACATTGTTACTTACATGTTTTACCAGTCGGCTAAGAGCTCAATTTTGACAAAAAATATCTACATAACAAGTCAAGTAACTATAGAAGTTTCAAAAAACTGTCAACCTAGTATCCAAATGCATTAGGTGTTCATGCAGCAGACAAAAAACTGACTACTAAAAATTCATCGCAAATAAAGGGAAATTAAACATACCTGATGCACCAAAATGCAGATCCCCTTCTCCCTAATGCAAAAGAATTACTGATTTAGC
The DNA here is from genome assembly GCA_037833695.1 of Sechiopsis laciniata. Lineage (NCBI taxonomy): Eukaryota > Viridiplantae > Streptophyta > Magnoliopsida > Cucurbitales > Cucurbitaceae > Sechiopsis > Sechiopsis laciniata. The sequence continues at coordinate 6,395,246 of JBBMKA010000002.1, read as the reverse complement.
AAAACAAAGAAAGGATTGTGATCATCTTAAATTGCACTGACTGATGGCAGTACTTACCTGAGAATAAATTCTTCTAGCTGACTCCAATTGCAGCATCTCTGCATCAAATGTATTGACCATCTCCAATATCTCAGGTGTGCTAACAAAACGCTCAAACCTGAAAATATGCCAAGCACATCAACAAGAATATCCAAGAGAACCTCGCAAGTTGGCATCAAAATCACTGAATCGTCAAAACCAAGTAGGAAAATTTGTAACCTTTCAAGGGTTCCTTTCGTGAACCACGCATCAGCATTTCCAACCCTCACAAAATCAAGCTTAATTGCCTGAACGGCATGAGCAAACTGCTCTTCTACAACCTTTAATTGGGTTACAAATGGCTTCACAGAACCTGATGCGAGTTTTTCAGTGTTGCCATGACTAGAAACAAACAATTCGCAACTGTCCAATGGGTAAGAGAGCAGATAAAATTAGTAAACAGAAGATTGTAGTAAGAAATCTAAACAACCAAAGAATACAACCCGCACCGTGAACGCCTAGGTGACAGTTGAAATACAGCAAAATCCAGAGGCGTCTCACGTTTCATTTCCCTTTCACTTCACAGAAACTCCAAGTTTCACTTTATCTTTTTACCCCAAAGCACTTCATGAAACTAAACTAACTTCCTGGCAAAAGATATTCTAGCTCCTGACTATACTTGGCACTAATGTAGAATTTGGAATAGATATGGCAAGAAGCATCCCTGCTCTAATGCAGTTCAGAACAAACAAAAGAAACCTTTAGAAAGCATTTATATCATAAATTCACCATTTCTGCTACATTAAACGTAAATGAAATTTCCAAAAAAAATCATAATTCAGATTGTAGAATAGGTTGCAACAGTTACATGGAAAGAGAAGACAATAAAATCCGGACATTAATAACAGAACCTGGGATTCAGTCAACATTATGAGTAAAAGTAAGATTATCTAAGAAAATATCATTCAATACAAGAACCCCAACAATTCTCGAGAGGTGGCGCGATGGTCGAAGGTTAGGACTTTGAAGGTGTGTTCCCCTCAAAGTCTTAGGTTCGAGACTTATCTGTGATATTCCAATGTCTCAATTCCTTCGATATCTCCTGGGTGCCTAGCCTAAGGGTGGGCGTGATTGCCCCGGGGATAGTGGAGGAGCGAAGACACCAATTCCGGTTTCTAAAAAAAATAGAAGAACCAGCAGAAAAAAATAAAATAAAATAAAAAAATCTTACGCTTCGGTCCTAAATGCCCACAAAACATACATTACAGATCTCACTCCAAAATCCCTTCAGAAAACAAAAAGCCAATAAATTCACCCATCCCTTACTCCCCCAAAAATAGAAACAAAAGCTTCACAAAAAGAAGGCAAAATAAGCTTAGATCTGATTCAACAGTTAAAATCAAAACCAGATGGCCAAATCAAAGCAAACCCAACAAAAATCCAATCCCATTAACCCAAATTCAAATGCCCCCCCAAAAATTGAAAAATCCACAAACTAATTCAACCACAACAAACAATCAATATATTCCACAAAAACAGTCAAATAAATCCAAATGCACAAAACCAAAAGAATCCAATCGACGAAATAAAAACCCAAAAAGCGAAAACCAAAATGCGCGACCGATCGTCTAATTCCAAATCATACCCTCAAATTCCACATCCAAGATCTCAAAACCCGCAATCGGATCCTCCGGTTTCAAGCCGAAGCAGAGACGATTAGCAGCATTGTGTAATATTTCTTGCTTTTCCTCCGGGAAAAAAAAATTTTAAAATCGTAAAGAAATGTACGAAATTATGAATGGGTTTTGAGAAAACCCTAACAATGGGGAAGATGAAGGTTGATTGATTGGGCTTTAATGGAGGCTGTGTGGAAGAATGTATGTCGTTCTCTCTCTCTACTGTATCTCTTCAGAGTTGTAGAGAGAGAAAGAGAGAAAGGCAGAGATGTGAACTGGGAGAGAGGACTGTGCTTTGGACAATGCTTTTTTTTTTTTGCAATTTTTGTAAATTTTTTTTTAAAAAAAGTTTAAATTTCAAACTCACTTTTTTTTCTTTATTTACATAAATGGGGATCTCTTCGCACCTCCAAATTACCATTATGTCCACCTTCATTAATGTGATTTAACCTAAACATCAGTTTCTTTTTTAATAGAAAATTTGTTCAAATTTTAGCATTGGTGTTTTAGTTATGGATGATATTGGTTCGCTTTTCTTTGGTTTTAAGTTAAATTGAGAATTGAATTGATCCAATCAATTTGACAAAAATAGGAACTGAACCAATGTTCAATAAAAGGCAAAACCATTAGTTTGATTTTCTTCGATTTTTAGGCCAAACCGAGAACCGATCCGATCCAATTGATTTCACAAAAAAATGAATCGAACCGATGTCCAATAAAAGATAAAAGCATTGGTTCGATTTTCTTCGATTCGGTTTCTCTACAGTTTAATTCTTTTTTACTATCTTACTTCCAATCCATATTTTAATGTTGTTTTCCTAAAAAAATTCTCATAATTTATAATTAAATTAAACAAAAATAATTAATCATTTTCCAATAAAAAGTTAAATCAACATATAAATATAAAAATGAAAGTAAATAAATTAACATTGGTTCGGTTCGGTTTTTATTGGTTTTTACAAATGGAAACCGATCCAATCCAATAACTTTCGGTTTTCTCCAAATAAAAATCATAATGTCCAATATTATGTGAAAAATTCGAACCAATCCAATGAATCGATTTGGTTCGATTCGATTTTGTCGGTTTTCGATTTTTATTATCACCCCTAATTGTAATTATAGAAAAATATTTTATGTATGGTTACATAATAATTGGGAGTTATTCGGCAATTTTGCATGCATTTAAAAACTTATAATAAATGGGTAGAACTTTTAATTATTATTATTATTATTGTATATGGGTTAATCCTTTGAAATCGATTCAATTTAATAGTTTTTTTTATTCAATAACACTTTGGAAGGAAGAATTCGAACTCGTGGCTTTTCGAAGAACATTATATCATTTAAATTATGTTTTTTGTTGCCTATTTAATTTAATAGCTATGATGTCAGATGTAAGATTTGTTTTACCACATTTAACATGTGCTTACCAAAAAATGTGTAGTAGGATATTGTTTGGTTTCCAAAAAAAATATATAATAATAAATCATATCTCTCCTTACTTATATTTATATTTTCAAGCTCACATATATAATTTAATTTAAGTCATATTTTATTTATTCTTTATTAAATAACAACTAAAATATGATCAAATTATATTACATATGTAGTCATGAAAATATAGGTTATGTTGTTAAGGGACGATAAACTTACCCGAGGCTCAAAGTGGACAATATCATACTATTGTGGGGATTCAGTTAGGTCTGTCTTCCATTAACATATGTCAATAATTTAAATTAATCCATTTGAAAATGGTTAAAATGCTATGGAAAAGTAGAAAAAAAAAAACAACAACATGACAATGTCTAAAGTAAAAACTCAAACGTGAAAGATGTTTTAACCTTTTTAAAGGTATACTTGAAAAAAAAAACGAAGAACAATATATATTTTTAAGTTATAATAATAAATTATCTGAAAAAAATTATAATATATATCTATTATATTTAACAACATGTTTTTCATTATCCTCATCATAATGTAACACATACACCAATTAAGTTATGGCTTTTTTTACTTTTTTTTCTTTTAAATTACAACAATTGAGGATGAGAATTCGAACCTCATGGTCAATAAATGTATATTGATACTGCTTATGCTACTGCTCCTGTTGACTTTTTATTTTTATTTTTTGAATGTAGATTTTTTTTTTTTTTTTACTAAAATGAATTTTATTGTAATTATACTAATTAAAGTACCCATTCTTTAAATATAAATTTATATTAGTGAATGGGAAAAATAACAAACTTTTGGTTTGGACCATAACACATAATAGTAGATTTTTTAGAGGGGTATGTATGTAATTGTGCAGCCTCAGGATTTGCCAATGTACGGAAATGAGAGGGTATTATAGTAATTAAGGTGGTTAATTTGAAAGTAGAGAGAGGGAACAATTTGCTTAATGCTTATAATAACTCATAACTTTCTTATTTTCTGTGTATTAATTGAAAATACAAATTCTCTCTCCTCCTTACACATATTGAATGGAATTTCTTTATTTAGATAAAATATATTAAATGAATCAATGGATGGTTTTTGTTTTATTCCAATTATAGATAAATTGTTTATGGTAACACCATTGCACAAATTTTGATGCAAGTTTAAAAAAAAAAAAAAAAAAAAAAAGGATTTCCAACCAAAATAATAGTTATGTTAAAACAAGAGTATAGACTTATATTCAAATTTTATTTTTAATTATGTTAAATAAAAAAACTCATATGATGAGGATGAGCTAGTTTATTCAATTTATGGCTTAATATCAGTAAATTGAAAAGTATCTGTATACATTGGAAATATAAATTCTATTTCTTTTAAGCTAAGAAATTTGTGTAGGTTGAATTATAGGCTATTTTAAAAAAATATTTAATGTATATCAACATATTTCAAATTTCATTATTTCAATCAAATTTATTTGATTAAAATCGACAATTTCACTTTCAAGTTATACGTTTTAATTGATTAAAGCCATAATTTAGTGTATATAACTAAAACCATTAATTTAATTGATTGAATATGTTCCAATATTTTCTAAAGTTGTCACATTCATAAAAAAAAATCTTTTTTATTATGAAAAATCCGCTAAAAATAAGTTAGGCAAAGTTACTTTATTTAATGTTTTTTATTATATAACTCTATTTCCGTTCTTGGTAGAGTTTATATTAACATGTTTTTATGTAACTAGAAGGTTGAGGTATTATTTTCTTCTTTGGATAATAACTATTTTCCAAAGCACAAGTCTTACTTAATTGAGCTACATTCATATTAATGATTCCCTAAAACATTTATCATTTTATTTTGATATTTTTTAACAGCCATTCTATTCTGATTTCAAACTTTATATTAAAATTTTGTTGTTACATTCTAAAATTATTTTACACAACTTTTGTTTGTTTATTTTATATGTACATGTATACATTTTTATGAAAGGGCACACATTAAAGATAAAATAATGTAGTTAGGAAAGAAAAATATTTTGTCGGATTACCAAATGTGTAAGAAGACAAAAATGTAATATAACACACATTTCTAAAACAAACAAGATTTATATTTGAAATCTATTTGTTTCAAAAAAAATATATATATATTTGAAATCTATTTGTAATAAAATTAGTTAAAGGCTCGACTAGCACAATAAATGTGTTAATGAACTCGAAATATGTGGTTCGAATATCTCAAATCTCTCGAATACTAAAAAAAAACTCCAATAAAATATATTTTGAATTTCGAAGCTGGTTTGTCTAATAATAAAAGATAGACTAAACTATAAATAAAATGAAATTTGAGATGACAACTTTTTTTTTAATTATAATTATAACCCTTTTTAAAAATAATTTATCCGTAGCACAATTTTAAACATTTTGGGGGTGCAACTTGTTTACCATACTTAAAAGAGGATTTAGTTTGAAGAATTATTTTGAATATTTAAAAATTGAGAGTTGTAGCAAAAAAACTCGTTTAGATGTAATTTTTGTGTAGATGAGTTTGAGTCAAAACTTTATTTAGATGTAGATTTAAAATGAGTAGTTAAAAAAAATAATTAGAAATGAGTAGTTAAAAATAAATTATTTTGATTTATTTGAAATGAGTAGTTATAAACGAATTGTTTGAAATTATGAGTTATTTTTTAAAAGTAAAAATGATGAATAGTTAATAAAAACTCGTTTCGATGTAAGTTTTCAAAAAAAGTTAAAAAATCCTCCATCTAAATCCTCCTTAAACATGACAAACAAACACCTCCTTTGGTGTTCTCTAATGAAGTCATGTAAATGAAAGTACAAAATTACGCCTTCGTAAAAGACTGTCATAGATTTTGAATTGTCCTTCATCGGTTAGGTGCCATTTTTAGTTCAAATTTTTGAGGGACCACAAACCCTAGTGTGAATGTATTATTATTTTCAAGTAAGATGACAAATAAATTCTGAATTTATAACGATGAAATTGAATTGGATTACAACCAATTAATCTAGTCAATTAATCACCAACCTTTCGATCGTTAGGTGCATGTATACATACATACATACATACATACTATCATATATATATGATAGTATTGCATATCTTAAAAATAGCGAAATATGTTTCAGTATTTCATTTTTTAAATTCTTTGAAAACTTATGCCTTTAAGAGTTTTGCTAGTCAACAAATACCTAGTCTAAATTAAGATTATGTACACTCATGTGTTTCCCTTTGACCTCTATATCATGTTTTATCAATTATTTAACCTGATCGATAAGTTATTTTATCGGTATTCTCTAATGTAAGTGAAACGTGGTTTTTCTCGATAACTAATTTGTGTTTAGTGTAGCTTCATCACAACATAGACACAACTAATCATATCACTAACGTAAATATATGTTGTGATAAGTTTATTCTTTTCTTTTTAATGTATAGCTCAATTTGAGACACATCTTGTTGTTCTTTAATTCAAAATTAGAATTTATTTTTTTAAGAAATATAAAATATGACTCAAATTTGATCATATATGTTGACATGTAAAGATAGATCATGTCAAGATGTGACCTAAAAAGTTTTCATAATTTAAAACAAATTTAAATAAACCATGATTCTTCAATAAAAATACCTATCATTCTAATGATAGTAGAAAATGGATTTTTTAAAAATGTTTTATAAATGTGAATTTAAGCCACAATATTCTATTATAAAAGAAAGTCATTATTTTCTTAAATTCAAATATAAAATCAAATCATTGAGAAAAATGCATTTGAAGTTGGAACCAGACATTCTTTTTCAAACCTTGTAATATATATTTTTTCCAATTTTGTGGGTTGTCATGAATAATATTTGAGGTTGAAATAATTGAAGGCCTCCGTGACATTCATGATCAAATACAATAGATAAATCTACAGTTAGGCTTATAACTCGAAACTTTCGAGAGAGCATACTCTCAAAATCATGCCTTTAATCAATGGCATCGCCCCTTAGAAAACATGTTTTCATCTCCCTTTACACAAATATGTGAACTTTAACCAAATTCTAAAAGGAAACATAAGTATTTGAAAGTTAATTTGTAGCTTTCAAATTTTGATTTCATTTTTAAAAATATAAATAAAATATTGATATAAATATAAATTATACATTGAATTAGTTGTTATAGGCTTAAATTTAAAAAACTAAAAATCAAAAAAATCAAAATTATTATGAAGCTAGACCCAAATCTTTAATTTTTGAATTTAAAGGAGGATAAAATTCAACTTGTTGTTTGAACCATCGATTATAATAATTAGTAAACGAGCACTAACGGTTCATTCCGACTATAATGATCTCAGCCATGTTACAATAATATCTATAAATACTTAGTTTTATGATAAATTAACAATATAATACCAAAGATTTCAAACACGGATTATCATAATCATGCTATTATAATTTAATTGTCGCCCCAAAATGCACCTTAAATTTTTGTCCACAAATAGGTTGAATGTAACATATTATTTAAAGAAAGGAAGATGTAACAAAAGGAATAATATTTGAAATTGGGGAAAGAAATTACAAACCTTACATAAATCGTACTAGTTCGTGTGTTTATGATTGTGAAGTTGAAAATATTTACAATCAATAAAAATAACCAACGTGCCACGAACTCATTTGGAAATAAATATACTTCTACTCGAACCAATAAGCACAATAGATTCTTTAAAAATAAAAGAAAATAAAAATTCCATAAATTTTAAAAAGTCTAAAATTGATCTATAAAGTTTCCATAAAATTAAAAAAATATAATTTGGGTTAATGAAAAATAATAGACGCTAAATTGTGGGAAAAAAAGAGCCCCATCTTCTTTTACTTTTTACTTGTTGGGCTGTAATTGATGCTCATCTCTTTAACCAACAATTATGAATAAGGGCAATTTCATAAATTTTATATGGAATGTAAAATTAATTTTTGAACATATAAATTGGTGTGCCAATCCCTTCTTTTTAATTTAATGTTTTGATTCAATTTGTATCTATGATTTGGATGAATTTGGAATTTAATTTTCTTTTATTTTTGTTTAACCTTTGTAAAAACTTTGAAGATTAAACTTGAATATTTGAAAATTTATAGATCAAAATTAGATAAATATAATATTCTAATAACAAAATTTGAATAAACATCAAATTGTAGAGAAAAAAATTAAACATTCAAAAATTGAATAATCAAAATGTAAATATAAAAATTGAGGGACCAAAATTATATTTTATACTTATAATCCAAAATTATCAGAGTGAAGTTTTCTTTTAAAAAAAAAAAGAAGAAAAAAAAAAATGGAGCATCCGTGATTCCGTGGGGATGCCAGACACGTGTGAAACATCTGCCTTTTTTCCTCCTTTGTCAGCTTTCGCCATTTCATTTGACGATATTTCATCCTACCGGCCACTCCTCCATTGACACGTGTAAGACCTTTCATGATAACATTCTCAAACACGTGGGAACTGGGCCCACAACCCCTTCAAAAAAATGAAAAAAAAAAAATCCTTTCTCTATATATTTATAACAATTCCATTATTATTATTTAATATAGAAGATAGAAAAATTCAAACTAATAACTTTTTTGATATCGAATCAAATTTAATGTTATTGTTAGCTATGGTTAAATTGAAAGAAAAAAACAAAAATGAAAGAAACCAAATCAATCTAATGTATATTTTTATATTAATATTGAATCATTTGATTTTATGTTTCAAAAAACTAAAATATATTATTTCAGTTTAATGTTTTGTGGAATAACTAGCATAAAAATCAATTATATTTATATTTTAAAGAAAATCAAAATATATTAATATTGTGATGGAATAATAAATTTAGATTTGAAATATGAAGCAAAAACATTATAAATTTTACACAATTTAGGGGAAAGGTTGTTTTTTATAAATAAAATAAAAGATTATCAAAATTAAACTAAAAATTAAATTGACGATAGAGAAAAATTTGAAACGTGAATCAAATTCTTATTGAAACTAAAATTGGAAATAAAACCAAAACTGAACCGAACTAAATGAAAATCGATCCACTTATTGGAATCCAAGTGTTAAAAAAATTAAGTATATAGACTCAGTTGTCGGTTTGAGACAAAACCGACAAAACCTGAACCGAAATCATTCATAGCAATTATTTTACCATTTTAAGGGTCATTTAATTATGATGGTGATTGCTGCGATTTTATTCCATTAAACTAAAAACATTCTATTAAAGTTTACGCTAATCTAGCTTACATTTGCAAATTTAACGGTTGCTGTGTAGACATCGGCGCGATCTTGACCGTTGGATTTGAGAGCTTGTTGACTGGGACCCACAAGAAGGCGAACGTTTAATAATCAACGGTCTGGAAGTAGTGATTTGGATTTCGAACTCCATCCAACGGCGTGGGAGCGGTGAGAATTATTTGCATTTTTTTTTCCCAATTCCATTGACTTGTTATTTCATGGCCTAAACGACGCCGAATGGCATGTCTTGTGGGCGACGTGGCGCGTAAAGCTGCATATTGTATTAATTTTTTCAACTGATTTATTTATTTATTTGTTTTGTTTTTTGTGTTTTAAACTGTGAATTTAAGCAGATATAACAATTGATAAAAATATCAAATATCCTTTTAAAAAAAGAAAAGCTATCAAATAGGTTAGTAACGTTATAATTTCATTATTTGATGATATTTCAGTTCAACACAACGATCATAAGTTCGATCATGAAAATTAATATTTGACTCTAATTTATTTGAAAGCAGCAATACATTTTATGTAGAGAAGTTTTTCTCTTTAAAAGATGGATGCTTGAAGCTATTTTGATTTTTATTCATTTTATATTTTAAAATTTTAAACCTGTTTTAACTTTAATTCTCTATGCAATTTTCATCTTTTTTTTTTTTTGCAAGAAAATATTTGAGTTCTATTCAAATTTCAAAAATCAAAACAAGCATTTGGATTTTAATTTTTTAAAATTTTTTTTTTTATAGATTTTAGAAACACAAATGAAATATAAATATTAAAGTATTAGTGTATAACTATAAATTTAAATTTAAAAAATTAAAAATCAAATGAATATCAAACATAACCTAAACGTTTCACCCTCATAATTATTGAATTTAAAAAATATATAGGAGTTGAATTAGTTGGGTGGTAAATCGATTGCCTGATAAGAAAAAAAAAATGTTGATACGTGAAAGTATCACATTAACATAATGGAGAGAGATTAAACATTGATAAGATAGATAAACTACTACTTTCATCATTAATTAATTTTGAAATGAAATTATACACGATATGAAATTTAGAATCCATTAAATCCAATTAGATATTCAATCCAAAAAAATGAAATTGAAATTCAATTTAAGATTGATAAAATCGAGAAGTAATCACATCCTAAAGGAACATGTTGAGTATCTCACAATGAAAGAGTGAAAAGACCAAAGTGTTATTTCATGAGATATCATAAGTTTAAATCTTCTTTAATATATTAAACTTAAAAAACAATGGTGGAGATGTTTATAGAATGAATTAAGATCGGAATAGTTGGAGCAATTCCTTCCGAAAAGTGCATTCATAAGAGAGGATATAAAATAAAATCACTTTTTTAGTACTATATTTGAACTATTTGTTTCCCTTCACTATTGAGTTAAATTATTTGGAATAATTTGCTTTTTATGAGAGTTGAATTATTATTGACACCTCTTATGTAACCTAAAATATTGTTTTCGAGATTGCTGTTAAAACACTTTTTTGTTTTTGCTTTAATAATTACCAATTTACATTGGAGAAGTATTATCTGTTTCTGTTATGCCAAAAAGGTAGTATACATGATAATAACTAGTTATTTATGGATTCGAGTCTTAAATGTGATTGAATTCACAAACAATAAGTTTGGCAATAACAAATTGCAAAAAAAAAAAAAAAATCCAAAGAAAGTCATTCATAAAAACAATCTAATATCTAGAACATTTGAATTTGTTCTTTCCTAAGGTGGGATGCAAAAATATGCAACCATAGAGTACAGAGAAATCAAACAACTTTGATTCATTTCAATATAACTAAAAAAAGTACAGCACTTTCTCACACCACACTTGGATTTCATTTGATCCTATCCAAAGTTGATATACATTGTTGACAAAAAAAAAAAAAGAAGAAGAAGAAGAAAGGATCACAGTATCAGATTCAATAACAAGCAATCAATCAATCTTATCATAGCATGCTTTTTTCCAAGCCAATCAGAACAAATGCCAAAAGAATAGTTTATTCATTTCAAATCTCATCCAATCAATTGAAGATTAATCTTAATTAATGAGAGGATCAGAGAGACTGTTTTTGTCACATGAAGTCAGACCAATTACTTCATTTATGATTTGGATGTCTATTTGGCTAATTAAATCTTTTTCTTTACGATAGGGAGTTTGGAGCCTAGTTGTCCTATATCAAAGGGTTGTCTAGCTTAAGCCCTCAGTGGTCTTCAATAAGGGACGTTCGAGGAAGCACATCTCAAAATCTGTAGCCTCCACTTTCCTTGTATCGGTTCTTCTGAAGAATGATCACTTTCCGAGATGTGGTTTGGGCTAGTGTCGTTTTTGGGATTGTCCCCTCACTTCGGAGGATAGATTGTAATGCTTGTTAGTAGTTTATAAAGTTGTTCTTGTTCAAAAAAAAAAAAAGTCAGGTCACGACTTTTTTTTTTTTTTATATCCGTAAAAGTCTGGGCCAGCTTGCGCGCACCTCGACTAATATATCAAGACACCCTACAACATTTGCATGTTAAAGATAGGATTTCTCATGGTCCCTTCTGTTTTTTAATTATATTTTGGAGAGGCCCATTTTGTATTGCCTTCGTGGCTTAATTTCATATATCAATCAAATTGTTCTTATTCAAAAAAAAAAAAAAGACAAGTTCATCTCTGCAAATTCAGAATCTGGTCTGACCCTAATTTGGCATCTTTATCTATTAATTAACAAAAAGGAGCTAAAGGAAGGAACAAGCACAAATTCCAATTGGATTTACTTCACGACTAAATTTTCCTCTAATTAACATGGATCATACTGGGAAACTATTTGCATTCTTCCAATATGAGAAAAACTAAAAGTAGATAATTATGATGATCACGACTTCTAATGGGTAACAAACTAACTACTAATCACTAGGCTTTGAACATCTTGATCAAGTTAATTTATGAGATAAAGTGATAAATTAGGAAACAGATAAGTAAACAGACATAACTACCATAATCAAAGATGAGAAATATATTACCTAATTCTGCATAATATCCCATTTAGTTGCTGCTGTCGCTGTTACTGTTGTTGTTGTTGCTACAATGGTGATTTCCAGCAGCCACAACTCTTCTGCCATGTTTGAGCTGCGAGATCTCCAATTGGGTTTTCATAAAGAATTGCATTCTTTGCAATTCCAAATCCTTGGCAAATTTCATCCTCTGCTTCTCCATTTCCACAACTTGCTGCAACTTAGAACTCTCAGCATGTTCATAAGCTTCCCCAAATTTCAGTATTGCTTGTGTTAATTCCGTCACTGCATTTCGCAACCCCTTTTCTCTCGATCCATTCTTTTCCTTCTCCATCTTTCCCATTTGCCCAGTATTCGGATTCGCCGCCACAGTCTCCTTTCGAACCTTAACGTTTTTCCTCTTGAAATTGCCTTGCCTGTTGTAACTATCGCTCGAAGTTGGGGACGTTTCTCTATCGGACCCCGAGGAATCGGAATCCGATCGAGGCCGCTTATGGAACTGAATCTTCTGAGCTTTAGTTCCTTTCTGTTGCTGTTGAGGATTGTTGTGATTATGGTGAGCCTGATATGGAATCATGGATCGATTCACTACAGGAATTCCTAGAGGAACTTTCTGAGTTGATGATACAGGATTCTTGGAAGATGAACCGATCAAATGATCCAATCTATCATAAAACGGCCATTTACTAGATCCTCCACCAGCAGTGATCTTAGCCTTCTCAGTTTTATACTTCTTCTTCACTGTATCAATCCGATTCTTGCACTGAATATCAGTTCTTGGTATCTTCGTATAATCCTCTCTACTGTTCACAATATCAGCAACTTCTTTCCAATGTTTCTGCTTCAAATTTCCTCTACTTAATTCCAAATACCTCTCTCCCCAAGCATCGATCAACACTGACGTAGCTCCTTCACTCCAACAATCCTCTCTTCCACCTCCGCCGCTTCCTCCGCCACTTCCTCCGCCGTTACCGCCCTTGGATTGTTGATTAGGCAGAGCTAAGGTTATCGTATTCTGTGACGGCGGAGGAGGCGGCGGCGCCACCGCCGCCACCGTCACGGTAATCCGGCCGTTAGAGTTCGGAGTAGCCGGAGAAACCGGAGAAGACGGAGATCTACTCCTCGGCGATGCATACGACTGAATCTCATCTTCTTCCTTCATGGAAAAACTCGAATCGATCTCTCAACAAAAAATTGCCGATCCGGAAAAGTTACGCACCGATCTGGAAATTGGACGGGTACAACGCGACGTTGGTTCACCGGCGGATGTGGATCGGTCCGGTGCCGTCATCAGCCGGAGTTATATCACCGCCGATCTGGAAAACGAAGGAGCGATTTGAGAGAGAAAAATTAGGGTTAGGGTTTGTGGGTTGACCGGAGAAAATGGTGTAATTTTCCGTGAGAAAAACAAATTTTAATTTGGTTGACGGAAAAAACAGGGAGACGGGAACCGACGGCGTCGGTGAGGGAGCAATTGACGGAGGGGACACGTGGCGAGAATTTAGAAGGGATAGGTGACGTGGCGGGAGTTGATTGGTTGGATTTGGACCGGGGAGTTTTTTTTTAACCGGAGTGACCGTGATGACGATGCCGGCATAGCCTAGGGTAGGTAGTCCATCGCCGTTACTATGCGGTACGTTTGTTAATTTACTAAAAACTCCAACAATATCTATTTTAACTACAACTTTATCCTTTTATTATTTTTTTATTATTTTTTTTATATTCGTGAGAGCTTGCACACATTTTGACTAATATCACATGATATAGACAACATTTGGATGCCAAGAAAATCAGTAAAAAATTAATTTCACAATTTTTTATCACTAGGTCACTCCATGATGTTAAACCCTTTTATTCAGAAAAAAAAAAATTAAAACTTTAACCATTATCGGTTCACTGTCACCATCCTTATTTAATTATAGTGACATGATATATAACTTAATTATTAAGAGATTACGAATCCAAATTTTAGTAGGTAAAAATGTTATTGAATAAAACAATTTGAAGTTTATGTTTCATACATGTAATTGACCTTAATATAAGCGAAACCAATTATCGTTCTCATGACTTTGTCTTTTGTTATCACATAAAATGTCTCATATTAATGAAGATGTTGTCATCTTCTTATTTACTGCAAGTTTTTTTTTTTTTTTTTTTTTTTTTAAACTTAGTCAATTAGAATTTTGTTCGCATTAGCAATAATTCTCCCCTCACATAAAATACAATCAAAATTCTACAAGGCTTGCGTCATTTGTTCTACATCGAGAGACCTTTGGTCCCTTAAAATAAAGTGTACTCGAACCATACAATGTTCACCTTCTTTTTTCTACACTAAAAGCTTTTCCACACATGCTAAGTTATGAGCCTAGATTTTATTGATGTTACAATGTTCATTTTGAACCTAAGCCTTCATAGCTTTGATCTTTTATCTCACCCAAAATTCCTCATAAAGATGTGGAGGGGGAGGGGATGGTGGTGACTTTACCATCCACATCTCTGCCTCCCATTTCAACTTCGCTACATTTTTACGAAGGTGTTTGGATGTGGAATTGTAGAAGGATTATTTTGAGTGATTGTAAATGAGGGGTTATTTTGAGTGATTAGAAATTTGAGTTTTAGCAATAGCTCTTGAATACGGTTATTTGTAGAAAGGTTACAGTTAATAGTTCGTTTGGATGATGGTTTTTGTAGAGGGGTTGCAGATAATAACTCGTTAAGAAATCAGTGATTATTTTGAGGATTAGAAATGAATGGATAGGCTGAATGATTGTTTTGAGAGGTTAAAATGAATGGTTATTTTGAGTGTTTAAAAATGAGTAATTATTTTGAATGATTAGAAACGAGCGATTATTTAGAGTGATTATAATAATTCTTTTGGATGTGATTGTTTAAAGAAGAATTGTAATAGCTCATTCATTACGCAAAACAAGCACCTCTAATTGAATTCAGAATTTTGTCTTGGCTTTGGTTCCTATACAGTTTTACATATACAGTTTCTGTTTTAACTTGTTGCATTGCATGGTTTTACAAACTAATTAGTTGTCATTGCTGATTGACTAACTAATTGCTAATATGCCCCTTTTATATTGGCAGCATTTCACATTCTTGCAAAAGTCCCCCATGTGTGAGGGAGGGTGATGGCACACTGGATAATATCATTGAGGTAGTTCCCTTGGGGCGGCGAAGTGGTCGAGGCGGTTATGGAGATTAATTTTTCAGGCGACCCCCAATTTCTCTTCTGGTCCTATGATGTATCTCGGTGCCACAGACTAAAGATGGACCAGTGGTGTTCCAAGTTTAGAGGAGCAAAACTCTAAGTTCCCGAGTCAGCAAAAAGAAAAAAAGCCTCTAAATTGGAACGAAATCATTTTTGCGTTACACTTCATCCACTCCCCGGTATATATAAAATTTGCTAGAGAGGTATACCCTTGATCTATTCTCTCTCATTTTTGCACTTCTAGATATCTGATTAGCTGAAATTTCACTATCACTAGTTAGAAGCAGCTATGACAAACATTTGTGTTATCTGATTGATATTTCCAGTAATGAATTTTTTTATCATGCATTTATTCACATCTTCCTTTCCAATAACTTTAACTAATTTGCTGATTCTGTGTAGATTTGGGCCTTAGAGAAATTAATGAATATTATAGGAGTATATGAGAAAATAGATAGAGAGTTAGTTAGATAGTTTGGTTATAAATAAGAGAGAAGAGGAGGGAAAAGTATGCAAATATTGAGTGATTACACTTTGGGCTCAAGAGAGGATTATGTAGAGAGGGAGGCTCCAAATTCCTATCTAACTTGATTAGTCTGGATTCTTTTGTTGGTTGATATAATTAAATTTACTCTAACCCATCAGCTTAAGTTTTTGGGTTGATTGGTGATTTAACATAATTCAACATGGTATCAGAGCGATTGAATTCCACTTGTAGGGCATTTTTCAAATTTCTAAGCCCACACGCGAGGGGGAGTGTTGATTGAACCCATCAGCTTAACCTTTTAGGTTGATTGGTGGTTTAACATAATTCAACACCTTTTATCCTTCATATTTTTATATTCAATAGTAAGTTCTTGTTCTAGAGTTCAGATCCTATCATTTTGTTACTTCAAAATGACAAACAATGTATTTGGGACATCCTTTAAGGTGGTCTAAACTATAAACAAAGGGATAGGGAACTACTAGTAGGAGGAGACCAAAGATATTATAAGGGCATATTAGCTATTAGTTACAGAGATTGATATGACATTTGGTTATAAATATATGTTGAGATATGCCTTGATCTGTTTAATGCCATATGATTAGTTAGTCGGGGGTCTCGCTGAACGAAATATGTAATGACTTTTGTATTTCCGTAAATGGGCTTTATGTATTTTAGGCTTTATATGTAATAGGGTTTTAATGACAGTGCCTATGTAAATTCGAATTAAAACCCTAGCCCTATGATGTTCATTCTGTTTTTTGCCTCTCCTTAATAAAATCGTGCTCCCTCTCTACCTGTGGACTAGCTAACACAACATTAGTGAACCACGTAAATTTCTGTGTCGTTTCTTCTTCTACGTTTTCTTTATCTTCGACTGTTTGTTGATTTCCGATTTCATAACAATATAGGAGCTAGAAAGGAGAAAGTTAGACATTGGTTTAGGTCATAACCATCATGGAGTGACCTAGTAATCAAGAGGGTCTTGGAAAATTAAGAGGTGATGAGTTTCATCCATGGTTGCCACCTACGTAGCTAGGAATTTTTTATAATTAGTAAAAAAAAACTAAAATATTTTGGATGTCATGTTTTAATTTTCAAGATCAAGTCTTGTGACTTACATAAATTCTGAATGAAAAACTTAAGGCAACATCAAGAAAGAAGGAGATGATCTTCCAACGAACTTCACCTTGCCATGGGACCAGATTGAGGAGGCAAAGTCATGAAAATGGATGTCATTTCAACCGACTCGGTCGAATAGGGAGCCTGACTTTCCGACGTATGACTCAACTCTGTGGCTAAACAAACTTTCAATTCTGCCAGCACTTGACTCATTGTTGGCCTTCTATTAGAGTTTGCTGATACACAAGCCATGGCTACTTCCACTGCTTTCTGAACAGAGGTTATGCTATATTCTCCTTTTAATTTTTGATCTGCTATGTGTTTAATATCACCTTGAGCTAGCATGATGGCAACCCATTTAGTTATATGAACTGAATCCTGGCCTTCAGATTTTAATATCAATGGTTTGCAACTAATTATCTCTAACAATGTAATGCCAAAGCTGTAGACATCACTTTTTGTGCTCAACCTGTTTGATGTTATGTACCTGAGAGACAAACCATGAAGTTTCTGTTAAATCAACCTTAAACTGATAAGAGTAAATTTAATTATATCAACAAATACTCCCCTCACTTATGGGCTTGGAAATTTGAGAAATAGCCTACAAGTGGAATTCAATTTTATATGGAGAGTAAAACGACTCGACAGAGACTTGAACTCAAGACCTCCTACTTTGATAATATATATTTTTTTTCTTTGAAATCGGAAAATCGGAGCTTTGCTCCACTATACCCGGGGTAACCACACCCGTCCCTAGGCCAGAAACCAAGAGACTTCGATGGAATGGAGACACGAGAGGGGTCTACAAATTAATGTCACAAGTGAGTCTCAAACCTAGGACCTTGAGGGGAGCACACCTCAAAACCCAAGCCTTCGACCACTGTGCCATCCCATTCTGGACCTTTGAGACTATGTTGAATCATGTAAAATTATCAATCAAACCAAAAGCTTAAGGTGATGGGTTGGGGTAAATTTAATTATATCAACGAACAATTTCTTAAAATGTGGCTTGAGAAATGTTTGAAATTTGTACTTACTCTGGGTCAAGGTAATTGGTTTCATCATTTGTCATGTAGCTTTTGGAAAGACCGAACCCAGAAAGTTTAGCTTGGAAATTTTCAGTCAACAAGATATTTGCTGGCTTCACATTTCCATGGACTATTGGTGACTTACAACCATGAAGATACTCTAGTCCTGTAATTTCCAAACTCAATACCACTTAGGGTTTATATTAGATAACAATGGAGTTTCAATTCAAAATCAATTGATTATGAGAAGAGTAGCCCACATTGAAAAGGTGAGGATCTCAATCTTTGGTTAGATTCGAATTTGTGGATCGAATACCTATTTAGGTTGGATCCGGTTTTGTGGGCCAAATACCAACTTGAATTTAATGAGCTTTGATACCACATTAGATAACATGAAGTTCCATCTTAAAACTAATTGGTAATGTAGGGAATGACCTACATTTCTTATAAAGGTGATAAGAACTTCCCATATTTCTAATATGGGGCATGCCCCTCAAGATGGTGCCTCTTTGGGACCGCAATCCCGGTTTAGATCTGAATTTGTGGATCGATCCAAATTTGTGGACCAAATACCAACAGTTTCATCTTAAAACTAATTAGTAATGTAGGGAATAGCCGACATTTCTTATAAAGGTGATAAGAACTTCCCATATTTCTAATGAGCGACAAGGTGAGAATCTTAAATAGTTTAAGACAGAAACAAAAGTAGATAATGTAAACAAAAGTAGGTCACACCTTGAGCTGCATCCATTGCTAATCGTAGTCTAGTTTCCCAACTTATGACACTTGAACTGATTTCTGCATATTCAATGAAAAGAACAAGGTGAAGCCTCAACTTTAGTTTTTCTTGTTGAAATGTGTTAAAATCTTTCAATATAACCTGGAATATGATGCTTCTGTTTCAAATGATTGCTAGGTTCTAAAAGATTACCAGAAAGGCCTTGTGCTAAACTCCCATTGGTCATGTACTCGTAAATGAGACCGAGGTGAGTTCCTTCATTCAAATACCCTACAAGATTGGTCAAGTTTCTGTGGTGAACGTTAAGAAGAACTTTAACCTGTATGAAAGTAGCATCTTTTTAGTCTGATAAGCAAATGTGAGTGAAACATTTATAGGGTAAATTATACATTTCGTACCTATAGTTTGATGAAAGTTCCCTATGGTTTTAAAAGCACTCTCATTTAGTCCCCATGGTTGGATAAAAACTAGGAAATTTACCCTTAGCAGCACATTCTACCTCTTGTATTATATTTGTAGCAAGATTTCTAAAATAATTCATCTATAGCACATTGATTTCTATCAATGATAAAACTCAACTAGTGATAGAGAATTATATCGGTGATAGAACTCAATTTGGATTTCCTGCTACAAATGAATTAGTTTTGATTTTGTGCTATAGATGGAAATATTTTGCCATTTTTTTATTATATATGCAAAATCCCCTAAAAACTAAAAAAAGTTCTTGTTGTTCATAATTGTTGACGAATTAAGTATTACGAACGACAAAGACTGTTTTTTAGCTTTTATCAAACTATATGAACTAAATTCTAGTTTTAAAAATCAAAGGGACTAAATTTCAACTTTCTCCAAAGTCCAAACTATAGTGACCAAATTTATAATTTACCCATATTTATACGAAAATGTAAATAAATATGAGGTACTTTATATAAGTACATTCCTCATCTTTAAATTGATCTTGGCATTGTATTGCTGATGGTGCTAACATCTTCACAGCCACTTGAATATCATCAACTAATCCATGGTAAACCGCTCCAAAACTACCTCTACCAAGAATCCTCACAAAGTTGTTGGTCACTCTCACAACTTCAGAATAAGTAAACCGTCGTTTTGTAGTTTCCAAAGGATTTCCACCAACGTTAATGTTGGAAACTGGATGATTTATCTCTGAGACAGCCTTATCTTGTTGTTTCCCTTTTGATCTAGCTATCCAAAAGACAATCCCTGCAATTACAGCAATGACGAGCACACCGCCGATTGATGCTACTATTGGAATCACAACTTTGTTCTTGTCTTTCTTTTTCTCCTTCACCACATCTTCCTTGTTGGTGCATTCTAGATTTGGATTACCCTTCACACTGTCATCAATAGATTTCCTTAGCAGGTTTGTGATATGTACCTACTTTAAAATATATTAGCAATCAGGGCAAATATAGACTCATAGACGAATTTTGACAATTTATTAATTGGAGTGGTTTGTTGGTCATTCGATTATAATTAACGGTTGAGGTTTGCAGATATGGAGTGAAGTGTTATGAGCTCAAGAGAGTATTCTCCAACGGAGGTATCAAGTTCCCATCAATAACTTGGCTTATCTTGTATTCCTATTTCTATATTTGAATATTTTGTTCTTGTTCTAGTTTCGCGTATCAGCTTGTTTGACTTATAGTTTGTAATTGAAATATTATTTATCAAATATTCCATGAAGATACCTTAATGATAATGAACTCTCATTGGATCTTCCTAAGAGCTCAAGTGGGATTGGACAGGAGAGATTGTTGTTCTCCAAATTTCTGTAAATAAAATAAATAAATTTTCAATCATCTTACAAACTGCATTTTCCTTGCTTCTTCTTTGTAAGTAACTTACAAGACTTCGAGGTTTGACAATTTGGAGAAAGAATCTGGTAGATTTCCTGTTAAGCTATTGTTTGACAAGTCCCTGAAATCAAAACTCAACTAATTGCAATTAGTTTAACGATCAAGTTTTTATATCCTATTTACTTATCATTTAAGTGAGATTATACTTACAAAGTTTGTAATGCTGTTAGATCGAATATATCGAGAGCTATATCACCTGTCAGACCGCTTGATGACAAGTTCCTGTAAGAGTTTTATCAGCTCATTAATCTCAAGTTCACCTATTGGCTGCAAATTTTGAGTTTAACAACAATGGAGGGTGAGAGGATTCGAACTCATGGCATTTTGGTCACAAGCATACGCTTAATGTGAGTTGAACTATGCTTTTGTTGGCGTCGATTGCAAGCTTAGAACTAGAACATAAGATTTTATTTCCTTAACGAGTTTGCGTGTACTTACAGTGATATGATTCTCGGGATTGACTCATTGCTGCAACCAAGACCACTCCATGGATATGCTCTTGGGATGCATGGATCGCCTTCCCAATCTTTGATCACCCCGTAAGTTGACTTTATTTTTTTGATTGCATCCACTAATTTTCCATACAATTCATTTATGAAAATTTTACTCAAGTATAGAATTTTGTGCTATCAGAATTTAAAAGAAAAATAAGCATACCATCTCCTTGATCTGATTCTAGTTCTGAGATCTCAATATTGGTAAAAATCTCTGCAGCATTGAGCATTGGAGGAAGTGTTGAATTTGCAATTCGTTCAAAAGATAAGTTGTGAAACGTTTCTGGGAATTTCAATGGTTTGATGTCATAAATGCTGGTTGTATTTAAGTATCTTGGAATGACAGGTCCCTTCCAATGTTTCCCATTTTGACTGATGTTGAAGGCTCGAAATTGTTTGCGTCGAAGCTTTACGATCTCAGAAAAGTAAAGGTACACATAATACTGGGTGTTTTTATCCGATGACTCCCATGAAAGAGAAAAAGGTATACTCGCATTTTTCGGGATAAACATCGTTCCCATGGCAACTGCTGCTGGTTGGTTCACTGTGTGAGTAACATCTACTGTACCAGAGGTATTGAATCTACTGAAATATTTGTCATTATTATAAACATCCCAAATCCTGTCAAAAACATCATAAGGGAACCTGAAACAAAGAAACACAAAAAAGAAATAAGCCTTTAGAATTACTTCATCTAGATTGATAAATCAACGATAACTAACTGACCTGTATGAGATGTCTGATGTTGCACCAAAATCCAATCGACCAAAAAGCGACAAGGATCCGAAGTCATTTGGATAAGTAATATTTGGCAAGGGTCTAAATTCTAATGCAGAGATGAAAGGTATTCCAATTTCTACATTGATTAGGCAGATTTGTACTGTGTTTGCTAATGGAATATGAATGATTTCATAGTTGAACACATATGATTCTAACGTAATATTCACTATATTCCACAAGCTATCTCCAAAGTAGAGATGAAAGATGGGCAAAGATCTTAACCCATCATAATTACCATACAAGAAGCTTGCTCGAATTAAATATTTGGTGCCACTATTAATATCATTTATGTTGTAACAGTTCCTTTGGCCTTCAGGAAAGCTTCTAAGGGACCCTAGCTGTTCCCCATAGCTATTTTTGTTTAAGTCTATGCTTTTGCTTTCTCCACTGTTTATGTATGCTGCATCTGAAATGTATGTGATATTTGTTGTTGATTCTTTGTAGCTAGAATTTGCTGGTTGTCCACAATCCAAGCTTATAAAACCTGAAAGACCAAGTTTTAGCCAAATTTAATTTTCAGAGTGTTAACAAAGAAAATACAAATGTCCCTAAGGGCGGCTTCGTTGGTAGAGGCTTGAGGTATCTGATAGGATCGATACTAGCTTCCGAACTTTGTAGTGAAATAAGAAAACAAAACTATATGATAACCTCCCTCTTTGATAAACTAACCCAAGTCTTAAACTATCTCCATACATTTTGATGCCATTCTCAAAACTCCTCCCTCTTTTGTTTTTTTGAAGTTGGGAAATCGGAGCTTTCACTATACTCGGGAGTACTTGTGCCTGTCCCAAGGCCTAGACTTTTGAGATAACAAGGGATTTTACAATCATGTTCACTCGTGTGATCGAATGTGAGACCTCTAAGGAGGGAGCATGCCTTGAAAGTCTCAAGCCTCAACCAACGAGGTTGCTCTTTCGGGACTCCTCCCTCTTATTTATATCATCTAACTAACTCAACTAATTGCTTAAATGCTCTTAAAGTATTCCTTTTTTTTCTAAGGCCCAAACCTATCAGTTTCCAAGGTAAGTTTTTTTTGTTGATCGTCGGTTTAAAATCCACGAGTGAGCTTAATTATAAAATCTCTTGTTGTCTCGTGATTTAAGACCTTGGGAATGAAGCAGGTGTATCAGGTATGCAGTGAGGCCAATTATGCAGCCAAAGAGTTGTCTTTAGGTGGGTGGTCCTGGTTTCCCGGTTATCAAATAACAAAAACAGAGAAAACACAAATATGTCTAACAATGTTTACCTGATTGATCTTGAGCTTGAACAGTAAGTAGAAGAGCTAAGCAAGTTAGATAACATCTAGTTCTTGAATTCATCCTCACTCTTTGTAATTTTATTTTTGGTTGGCTGCAGAATAGGACTACAAGTTGGCTGGTTTTCTTTGAATGAAACCTGAAGATTGATCATCAACTTTACTGTTGTTTCATATATGATTTTTCCTAGTTGGTAATTGAACTACAACTATATGATTTGGATTTATGATATTTTTATATACATATGGAGGAGACTTCATTAAAATATTTCTGACTTATTCAAGATTAGAAAACCCCCCCATTTACTTTATTATATGTCATTATCTTCCTATCATTGTTGCATTTGTTAGATTGAATAATGTCATTTTAGATGTATTGATAAATTTTGAGCATTGCTTTTATAATACTTTAAATTTGATATTCTCATAAAATTTGACGTAAGAACAGATTGAAAAACTAGCATGGAGTTTCTTTGTCTTCAAAGAAATGTTCAGATTGCTAAATCTGAAGTGTTCTGCAGTTTATAGATTTAGATCATAGATTTTTAGCATCTACCTAGATATTTTCTAATATTTTACCAATTTAAACAATGAAATATGTTTGGCCAAGTCCAAGTCAACTGACAAACATAAGCAAAAATA
Organism: Sechiopsis laciniata; assembly: GCA_037833695.1. Classification (NCBI taxonomy): domain Eukaryota; kingdom Viridiplantae; phylum Streptophyta; class Magnoliopsida; order Cucurbitales; family Cucurbitaceae; genus Sechiopsis; species Sechiopsis laciniata. The sequence continues at coordinate 6,371,198 of JBBMKA010000002.1, read as the reverse complement.
TCTCAAGCTTTCATTGTTTTTGTTTTTGTTTTTTGTCTTTTTTTTTTTTAAAGAACACAAGAACACGAGAGTTTACTATTACTGCCTAGGAACTAATTTCATACAGATTCAATTCATGATGGTCAGCTTTCGAATTTTCTTGATATCCAAATGTTGTAGGGTTAGGAAATATGTTATGTGAAAATAGTCGAAATATGCATAGGCTGGTCCGGATAGTCACGGATATAAAAAAAAAGAACATGAGTTCATACAACTCACAAAAGGGAGACACCCTACAAGAACAACATTCAGTCATGAAAAATAACACTTACAGAATAATCACAAAAAAGCTAAAAATAGAGGTTTAAAGAGAAAGATGGAATTTAATAGGTTCAAACATCGCCCAACTAAAATTTCCATTTGTTTTTTCTAAAGCTCCCACAAAAAAAAAGTTAGACTCCTCAAAAACTATCTTGTTGTTTGTCAGTTGACTTGGACTTGGTCATTTGTTGAATAAAATTAGTTAGACTAGAGAAAGTTTCAACCCATCTATCTGCATCATGCTTCCCACATCAAGAGCATTGTTTAAACTTTAAACCCCCTCTATTCCATTGTCTAGTATTCAATTGATCAATAAGAAGAATGCAACTGGTGAGGAACTCAACAAACTCAAATTTATTTGATTACTAGCAGATGATAATTATGGATTAGACTAATAGTGACATTGAGCCAGGAGAAAAAAAAGGATAAAAAATAACTACCATCATTATTCTCATGACACATATTGTCTGACCCTATAACATTTGTATGTTAAGAAAACTAGTAAGAAATTAATTATTAGTTAGGTGAGCACTATAGGTTGAACTCACAACGTTTTGATTTTTTATTGTCATTTTGACCACTAAGCTACTCATGATGGTTAAGGTATGAATTTGAATTCATTGAGTGGCGAGCTTCTCTCATGCCATGATAGAGAAAGCAAAAGAGGCATTGGCTCAAATAAAAAAAAATTGTTCTTATTTCAATCGGAGGCATTCAAGATAATCGTTAAGGATAAGAGCAAAGACACGAAACAAACATGACTCCATAGCATAGGCACAAGTCATACATGAGTTGTTTTTTAGTACAATAATATTTGGAGTTAGGAAATTTGAAGTCAATATATACCAATTAATGTTAGGAGTAAAATTCAGCATGATATTTATTGTAATGTTCAAACTAAAATTAAGTATTTTGTAAATGTGAGGAATAAAAATCACCAAATAAAAACTACACCCTAAATCTAAAAATTAAAATTGATTTTTATTTTAATAATCAAATAAAACACAAATTTCCTTAGAAAAACAATCCCTTTTCCAAAAACAAAAAAAAAAAAAAAAAAAAAGAAAAAAGAAAAAAGAAAAACAATCGCCTTCAACTCTATTCACCTCGCCAATTGACTAGTTTTAGAACCACCAAACCCTAGAGACATGGAACTCATTTCAATCGAATTTCTCTAATCAAGATTTCGACTCAATTCCGTGGCCAAGCAATCCTTGAGTTCAGCCACAATGTCGCTCATCGTCGGTCTTCGATTCGAATTCGCCGCCACACAATTCATCGCCACTTCCACTGTCTTCCAAACGGAGTTTGTTTCGTATTTCCCTTCTAATCTTGGATCGATTATGCTTTGAATATCTCCTTGTGCTACTAAGGAGGTAACCCATTTCGCTATATGTGGTGTTTCCCCTGTTCTTGATATTACTGGTTTGCAACTGATTATTTCTAGTAGTGCGATCCCGAAGCTGTATACGTCGCTTTTGTCTGTTAGCCTGTTTGATACGAAGTACCTGAGAGAGAAATGGGGATGAATCTGTTTAATCCCGTTTTTGTTTTGATTAATTGGGTTTTGTTTTGATTGCATTATATGACAAAAGGAAATAAGTTGGAGCAAGGATTATAGGACTGTAATGGAGGAGGTTTTGACTGGCTTGTTTATTTTTCATTCTTGGTGGATGTGGCTTCAGGGTAATTATAGGCTTTTTAGAGTTGCTGAAATGTTTAGGGTGTTGTGGGAGGTTATTAGGTTTAATGCTTTGTCGTGGGCATGTAGCTAAGGAGTTGTATGTCACATTGAGTAGGGTTGGGTGTTCAAGCCAACCCAACATTTGGTTGAGGTCAAGTTACGTATTTTTCGACTATTCTCACGGGACATATTGCCTAATCTTACAACATTTGGATGTTAAGAAAACCCGTAGAACATTAATTCCTACGTAGTTGGTCACTTGACATTTTAATTTACCAATTCACTGGGGTTTATAATAGGAACCCTATTCTCTTACGTGTTTTTGTTGTTTGTGTTTTGATTGTCTTTTGTATTGGTTTGGTTTTTCAGACCTGTATTTGTTTTACTGCTTATTGCACTATGTTCCCTTTAGTTTTTATTTTTTATTTTTTGGAGTTTCTTTTTTGTATTCCCCTTTAGGTGTTCGAACTTCTCTCCTATTTCATTTATCAATAAGCTAGAACAATATTCAAACATGTCGACCTTTTATTTAATGTTCTGATGCTTTTTCTTCGTTAAGAGTAGTTTTGAAACATTTATGAAATGTCAAAAGGAATATTCGAACTTTTGAAAGATGTAGGGGTCTTTTTGAAACAGGGAGCAACGTTAGGAGTATTTTCTTATAATTTAGCCTTTTTATGCCTTGTGTCACATTTCATTTTTCTCAATGAAGATCGGTAGTTTATCAGGAAAAAAGAAAAATAAAAAGAAGGAAAGAAATCAAGTTTATGATGGGACAAAATTAGTTCTTACTCTGGATCGAGGTAGCCAGGGGTGCCAGCAACAACTGTAGACATATGGGTGTTGCCATCTATGGGGAAGCTTTTGGAAAGACCAAAATCTGCAAGTTTTCCTTGGAAATTTTCTGTCAACAAGATGTTTGTTGTTTTCACATCTCTGTGGACTATAGGTGGCTTACAACCATAATGCAGGTACTCGAGCCCTGTAATTTTCATATGATCAGATTATTTATTAGCTTTCACTTTGTTTGAGGAAGAGAAGTAATGCCTATATAACTTTTTTGTAGTAATGATCTAATTGGTTTGATTTTTCACCTTGAGCGGCGTCCATTGCTATTCGAAGTCTATCTTCCCAGCTTAAGACACGCAGACTCCTCTCTGCTTACAAGTGGAACAAAAACTAAAGAAAGTTAAACTCTCTTTTCTTTAGAGAAGGGTTAGATTTTAAGCTACTCTTCTAAGTAGTCCAGTATTGTGCAACTCATTGTAATTGGATTTACCTGAGAGGTGTTCTGCCAAATCTCCATTGGCCATATACTCATAAATGAGGCCAAGGTGCTGTCCTTCATTCAAATATCCAACAAGGCTTGTCAAGTTTTTATGGTGAACTCTCATAAGAAGGACAACCTGCATTTTGAAGTTACCAGTTTAAGTATGGTGTTAGGGGGTGTTTGTTTGTTGAGTTTAGGGAGGATTTAAAATGAGTATTTACTATAACTTCTCATAAAAAAAACCACATCCAAACCAGATATTGTAGTTGTAACTACTTAAAACAGCTCCTCATTTTTAAATACTCAAAATAACTTCTCACGTCTAACCACTCGTTTCTAATCATTCATATCTAACTACTCAAAATAACTCTCCATTTCTAACCACTCAGTTCTAATAATTTATTTCTAGCTACTCAAACTAACTCATTTTTAAGCACACATTTCTAATCATTCATTTTTAACTACTCAAAATAACTTCTCATTTCAAATCTACATCAAAACAAACTATTTTCTCTAACTACTCTACAAAACAAACTACATCCAAACAAGTTTTTTGCTACAACTCCTCCATAGAAATCTACATCCAAACGAGCTATTACAAAACCTTAATTTTTCTAACTACTCAAAATAACTTCTCATAGTAACTCCTCAAACTAACTCATCCAGACACCTCCTATAGGTTTAAGTTATATAATATATATATTTCACTATATACTCAGGGACACCCGCACCTGTCCCAAGGCCCGAATCCGAGAGATAATAATGGATTTTGCAATTAAGTTTATTTGTGGATTTTGAACCTAAGACCTCCTAAGGAACATACCTTTGGAGACCTCAAGCCTCTACCAACGAGGTTGCCCTTCAGGGATGTGGAGGTGTAAGCTAATTTATGAGCTCAGAATTGAAATTATGGATCAAGGTTAGCATACCTCTGCTTGAAATTGCTGATATCCTTGAGTTGACGATAAAGACAGCATCTTCACAGCCACTTGAATCTCGTCAATGACACCATAGTATACCTCCCCAAAACCACCTTTCCCCAGGACTTTTTTGAAATTGCTGGTCATTTTCACCACCTCAGAGTATGTAAATTGTCTTCTCATCTCCAATGAAGTTCCAAATTGACTGTAGCTTTCTGACTTATCCACCACTGCGACAACATTTTTACCTTTTTGTTTTTTCATTCGAGATTTGATGATCCAAAAGCTTATTGCAGCAATTGTGAGGATAACTAGGAATCCACCAATTGCTGCTATAATTGGAATGATGATGTTGTTCTTCTCTTTATTCTTAGGACATGGATCTGATGCACATCCATCGAGATTTTCGTTACCTCCCACACTGTCATTTGTACCATTCATAGTTAGATAAGTTAACTTTACAGAAAGTCAATTTTCCAGGAAAACGACTATGGTATATGAAGCATGAATCTATAGTTTCACTTTTTTTCTCTATCAAACTGACCTTAATGATAGTGAGCCATCATTGGATTTTTTCAAAAGATCAGTTGGAATTTGACCTGAGAGCTTGTTGTTACCTAGGTTCCTGAAAAGAGGGAGAGGAAAGCGATAACTCAATTGTGTCCTGGCTCAAATTGATCTCCATATTTGTTTTTCCAAATATGCCTATGCTTTCCTATTAAAAAATTTGGAATGCTTTTGTAACCAAGGACTTTCTATCCCTTTGAAGTCGTTTCTTATAAAAAAAAAGAACTTACAGGATTTTGAGGTGCGACAAACTAGACAGGAATTCAGGTACTTTCCCTGTCAAATTATTGTTTGACAAGTCCCTAAAGAAACAAGTTCAGTAGATTAGTATGTATTGTCCAAATAAATTCAGATTATTTAATCCACATAATCTGATCATCAAAGGAGAGACACTTACAAAGTTTGCAACATTGCTAGATTGGATATGTAAGAAGATATTTCACCGTTCAATCCACTTGCGGATAGGTTTCTGTTCACAAAATCCACCCTCATGTGAATCATTCATCCAAGACAAATTCTATCTTTTTGTTTTTGATATTCGTGAGTGTTTGATATTCGTGAGTGTCCGGGTCAGCTTACGCAGACCTTTGACTCTTCTCACAGGATAGACCGCTCGACCTTACAACATTTGGCTGTCAAGGAAAGCGTAGGAAATTAATTCCTTGGTAGGTGGCTACTATGGACTTACCTCATAATCTTGTAGATCCTCAAAGTCCTCTTTGATCACTAGGTCAATCTATGATACTCATGACAAATTCAAGCAAAGCATTATAAAAGGCTTGCACTTACAAGGATATGATTCTTGGTGCTGCTTCATTGCTACAATTTAATCCACTCCAGGGATATACCATTGGCACACATGGATCTCCTTGCCAATCCTTCTTTACCCCATAGGTTGTCTTGATATTGGTAATTGCATCCACTAGTTTTTCAAAGAAGTAATTAAGTTAAAATTCATTTAATTGGCTGCCTCGTGGGTAGTGACTTGGGATCTCCAAATTCAAAACCCACAAGCTAGCTGAATTGTAAAATCTCGTGTTGTCTCCCAGGTCCGGGTCTTAAGATAGACATAGCTGTCACCATGTATGTAGTGGGGTGAAGTTCCGATTCCCGGTTATAAAAAAAGAAATCAACTTTTGACAAAGAAGGATACCTACCATCTTCTTTATCTGCTTCTAACTCTGATATATCTTTCACTATATATATCTCGAATGCATTAACGATTGGTGGAAGCGTTGCATTCTCAATTGGAATGAAAGTAAATGAATGTCTATCTGCTGCAACCAATGGGGATGTACTTACAATTGTCAGCGTGGACAAATAACTTGGAATTAGAGGTCCATAAAAATGTTTCCCATTGTGCATGACATTGAATCCTCTACTCTGGTTGGCTTGAAGCTCTACAACTTCGGCAATGTGGATAAATACATAATATTGAGATGAATTTACTGTATCCCAATAAATTTCCATTGGATTGCTTGAATTGATTTGGGCGGAAGCCGTTTGCATGACGACAGATGGTGGTTGGTGATTGTTGTGATCAGTAGCATCCACAGTTTGATTGGTGCTCACTTGTGTCCATTCATTGAAGCTAAATGGTTTCCAGATTCGATCATAAACATCGAAAGGGAATCTAAAGACAAGAGTAGACACATAAACAAATAATATCTTAGCTTCTCACTTGTTAAAGTATATACTCTGTTTATTAGAAGTTGATATCCGTGATTATCCAAGTCAGCTTACGCGTACTTCGACAATTTGCACGGAGCAGACTGCTTGATTCTACAATGTTTGGCTGTCGAAGAAATTCGTAAAAAATTAATTCCTAAGTAGGTGATTACCATGAATTGAACTTATCAATATCACCTTTTAGATTTTAAGACTCTCTTTGACTACTAGGTCTATCCATGATAGTTGTTTATTAGCCGTAAATTTGTGTGCGAAATCAGTGCCTAAATACCTGTATGTTCCATTTTCTGTCGAACCGACATCCAATCGGTAGTCGAGTGATAAGGATCCTGATTCTGCTTGATAAGTGACATTCAGTAAAGGTCTAAATTCCAATGCTGAAATAAATGGCACCCCATTTCCAGTATTGATTAGACAGATGTGAAGTTCATTTGAGGAGACAGTATGTATGAGATCTTTGATAACATCAATGTCAACTTTAGTGATGTTTATTGATACCCATAAGCTATTCCCAACATAGAGATCAAACTTTGGTAACAAATTTAGGCCATCATAGTTTCCATATAAGAAATTCGCCCGAATCAAGTATTTGGCATTCCTTTTAACACTGACATTGTAACAGTTTCTGATTCCTTGTGGAAAGCTTCTAAGTGTCCTCATTTGCCTTTGGTAGGTGTCTCCATAAATCGAAGCTACGCTTCCGCTTACTCCACTGTTTATGTAGGGTGCATCTGAAACGTAGTTAATTCCGGTTGTCGTTTCGGTGTAGCTCGTACTCTCTGGTGTTCCACAGTCTATACTAGTGAAGCCTGAGAATCATATGAAAAAACTATATAAATCTCCAACTCTTTACATTGGAACGAGGATAGATAGATTGATTAACAATGGAGATATTTTTGTTTTTTACCTGACTGATCTTGAGCTTGAACAAGAAGTAGAAGAGTTAAACCAAAGAGTGAATGGAGCCAGGATAATCCCATTATCTTCATCTTCTTTGGGTCTATTTTCTCTGCATTGGTTTATGAGAATTGAAAAATTTGCCAACTTTATGAGCACTTTTGAAGCATTTAATGTTAAATGTGTGATGGTAATAGAAAGTCAACCATTATAGGAGATCAGTCAATGTTCACGGCTGGTCTTTGTGACATGTTAGATAGATAGAACACGTTACATAGGCAAGTTGACTTAGACCGAAAAAAACTCACAATTATTTGAATAATTTGAATTCAATTAGCCCTAGTTTTTTGTTTTTGAAAACTAAACCTATAAATTAACTACTTCTACTTAATAGATTGGGAAAATTATCTTTTTGTCTCTGGTTTTTGGGATGTAGTTTCATTTTGGTCATATTATATAGAGTTGATTTTAATTTCTTCATTATGAGCTGTGGGTCCCCTTCCATTTTTATCGATGATGACATATTTGTTTTCACAGGAAATCTCAAGGAAACAGGCAAACCTCTTGTCCAATAATTTAGGCCCAACTTGGCCAAGTTGAGTCAAGTTTAAGGCGAAGAATAATTTGCATCCATCTACAGGTTAGCGTCGGCAGAATTTGGCTTTGAAATTTTGATTGGCAGGGAAGTTTTGTCCATTAGAGAATCTGTTCATACACATATGTATATATTTTGATATTCTGTCACTGTTTGGACCGCTTGCATGTGTTTTGACTAAGTTCATGGGACATACTACATGACCTTACAACATTTAAATGTCAAGGAAATTCGTAGAAAACTAATTCTTAAGTTTTTTTTTTTTTTTTTTTCAAAACAAGGATAACCACGTCCGTCCGTTGGCCGAGCAATGGGAGATATCGAAGGAGTAATGTTACAGGTGAGTCTCGAATCTGGGACCTTGAGGTGAGTATATCTTCAAATCCCAAGTCTTCAACCATTGTGCCACCTCTTGGAGACACTAATTTTAAGTAGGTAATTAACATGGATCAGACTCATTACCTATGAGCTCCCCCAAGACCCTCTTGACTACTAGGCCACCCTATGATGGTTATATATATATAAATAAATTTATTATAATTACTTTTTTATTCTTGTGAGTGTCTAGGCTAGTTTATGTGCACATCGACTATTTTTATGGGACAAATTCTCTAATCCTATAACATTTAATTGTTAAGGAAATCTTTAAGAAATTAATAACTAGAGAGGTGGCGCTCATGGTTTAACGATTAGGTCAATCATGATGTTAACATCTTTTATATAATTGAAGAACCATATATATATATATATATATATATATATATATATATATTTATATTCATCATAATTGAGACATTTAAACCTTGAACTTTTTGTTGGGGGCAACTTGATTGGTGTAAATATGTACTTTATTTTATTGCAGGAGTGTTCTGCACGGTTCAATTTTGAACTGAACAAAACTACAGAAATTTGGGCACATGGGAAACCGCAGACTCTGTAAAGTCAATGGCCGCATTCATTTGTTTCTTCACAAATAGTAATGTGTCGATTGCTAAGTTTAACAGCCCGCCATTGGCTCAGCTGGAGGTAGGGTCGGAGGTGATTATCAAGCCGAGTATTCGAGTATTAAATTTGGTTTATTTTATCTTGCTTATCTAAGTTAAGACCTGTCTTTCAATATCGCGATTTTAAGAAGAAAATACAAATATTCTTTTGTTGTAGTTGTTGGAGTACACGAAATATTACATTTTGAGCCATTATACAAATGATTTAGTGATCAAGAAGATTTTTTAGAATTAAAGGCTGAATAGTTCAATTCATGGTGGTTACTTATTTAAAAATTAATAAGTTTTCTCGATATTTAAATGTTTTAGAATTAAACGGTATATCATGCAAAAATAGTGCTGAATATTCATTTTTAAACTATTAAATTCTTTTGAAGCGAATAAATAGAAGTTATCAACTTTTAGATGATTAAATTTCAACCAAAAATTGTTTTATTTTTCTGTTTGAAACAGCCAAAAATAGTTTCTTATAAAAAGAAAAAGAAAAAAAAAATTCAACCAAAATTTTGATTACTTCTCTGTTTGTGTTGATTTGATTCTTTTAAAAGATTTATCGTCTGACATATAAAACGAATTTGTTCAAATTTTGTTCTTGGTCAAATCATTTTTGAATTAAGACATTGTATTAAAAAAACAGTGGAAGTTCAAATTTTCGTACCTTATATTTAAGTTTTAGGTTCTATTTTCTCTCAACCTAACTGATAATAATACCTTTGATATTTTCGTATACTCTATTTTTTAGTATAATAGGATTGGATGACTTGAACCACAGTTTTTTTGGGTCAAAAACATATTAATTGAATTATATTCACTTTCACGTATTTTCTACTTTTTTTTGAGATCACTTATTTTCTAATCTTTCTAAAAAAAAAAAAAAATTAAACGCAATGTAATCAGATTACACGTTTCAATTAAATCAATCTAAAATTTCTAGTTTGAACAAAAAGAGAAAATTATAATTTTGATCTTAAAGATTGAAAAAAAAATGTAATCTTTTTCGTTTGGAGATAAATATAATTTAGTTCATGTGATTTAAAAATTAAAATTTTGTTCCTGTATTTGATATATATATATTTTTTTAGTTTAATGTATGGAACTAAAAAATCTAAAAATTGGCTCTTATTATCTTTTCGAATCAAATTAAATATGTCGAAGTTAATTATTCATACTTAAATGATAGCTAGATTAATTGAATAAAAAATTCCATCATTTATATATAAATGGTAATTACAACACCTTTTTAGAGAAAAAATATATTTTTAGTCCCTAGATTTGAAGTCTTGTTTATTTTGATACATATATTGTAAAATTAAACACTTTTACCAATCACATTCTAATAATGTACAATTTTCATGCTTATATGTTTTATTTATTTCTTTTAAAAATCTATTTCATCTCAATATTAAAATAAGAATTTATCGATATATTAAAATTAAAAAATTAAACTTTAATATACTAATGAAGTGATTATTTTAATTCTTATGTAAATTTAATCTTTTTAAAAAATTAAGTATAAAAAATATAAAAAAATAAAAAAATAAAAAAATAAAAAATGAGTATTATTAAAATATAAAAATAAGAATATCAAACATACAAACTAAATTAAAGATCAAAGTTAATTTTCCATTCTATCTTTATTCCAACTAATTTTTCAAAGAAAAAAAAAAAAAAAAAAAATCAAATTTACAGTTTCACAGAAAACTGAAAAGTTTACCTAGCCATTGGAACGTCGCCACCGTAATCCAAAACAACAGACACCTTATCGCCGGAGCTCCGGGAATCAAAACCCCAACTTTCCGGCGTCCGTTCCAATTCCA
>JBBMKA010000002.1:6318937-6332502 GCA_037833695.1 Sechiopsis laciniata | reverse complement strand
CTCAAAACTAGTTAACTATGAAAAAATTAGGCTCATGCATCTTAATCAAAATAAATCAACTTCGTCTTTTCAAGGATTATCTATTGAAACTAACTTGATTAATCAAAATAAGATAGAATTGAATTTTCATTCTGGAAGAGATATGGTATATTCTATATTCTAAAAAAAGAACTTTTACAAGATTTTGAAAACGTTTTAAAAAGGTTTCAGAAAGGGGCCAAAAATATTAAAAAAATGTCTTATAATGATTAAATGAAAAAAAAAAAAACATTGGCACTATAACAAACTTGGTTCTTTAAAAAAAAGAAAAAAGAAAAAATGAATGGACCACACGAAAAAGTAACCAACAGTTCCTGATTAATGACATATAGAGTTCAATTATTTACTGTTGACAAAAACAGAAAAGAAAAACGCTTCAATTTGATTGGCAAAAAAGGAAGATGAATTTGATTAAAAAGATTTTGAAAAGGAAAAAAATCATGGAAGACAGCTAAAAGATGGAAAAATAGTTGATTTTAATTAAGGGTGAAAATTGACATGGGTGCCTTTATAAAAATTAGCAGGCAAAACCAGAAACTCTGCAGGTTGTTCAAGAAATAATTGCAAAGCAACTCTCTCTAGAACAAAGCACAGTGATTCTCTCGACACTGTGAGTGAACTCAACATTTTAAACAAACATCACACAATGAAAAACTAAGTAAAACTATAACTCATAACTAACATCAAAGAAAGACTCACAGATTGAGATCATGATGGCTTTGGAAAAGAAGTTCGGAGTGTCGATCGGAGAAGGCGGAGCTGAGGGGATCTCGACAGTCCAAGACGCCGCCAATCTGATCGAGAAAGTCAAGGCATCCTCTGCAAGTTAAACCAAACTGCAACATAACCCATTCATGCCTTCAAATCCCAATAATTTAGCATTTGAGTTTGTATGTTTTGTTCCTCAGTATTCAAGTGAGTTGTTTGTGGTTCAAAACTGATTCAAAATGACATGAAAACCAAAGAAACAAGAGTTGCAATCCAACTGAAATAATAATAATATCTTTTATATACACAGTTCACAAATTATTAAGAACCAAACAGACCAAGAGATCCATCCTCCCTCTTTGGGCAGAAAAACTAATGCCAAAGGGTGGACTGAACAACTTTACCTGGGTCGGTTGGCATTATATACATACATATATTGTTTTTACATTCGTGAGTGTCAAGGCAAGCTTATATGCACCTCAAGTGACACTACTACATTTGATATAAGAAAACTCGTACTAAATTAATTCCTAAGTGGACACCATAGATTGGAACCAATTCCCTCTTAGTTTTCAAGACTCATTTGACATAGATTACATACATATATATTATATACAGGCACAGATAAATAAATTTATATATTCTATAAGTTACTTAGGCCGCTTTCCTTTTAATGATCGAAGTCATTGGACAGTGTTAATCGAGATCCTGCAAGATGTACAAAGACTAAACATTAATCTTATTTGTATAGTCAGTCTCCATAATAATTCACAAAAATAGAGTACTTCTGAAATCTCTATCAACGTATTACAATTACGTTTGAAATCTACAGAATCTAAAAGAAACTAATTAAATGCATCTTAATTATAGAAAACTAGAAGGAAGGAATTCATTTAGTATCACACAGACGAATTAACCACCTAGGAAGCACGGACACTTTTATTTTGACAAAGTATCCGTGTTGGACACGACAAGTGTCCGAAACCGATACTTCCAGACATGTATCCGACACTTGAAATTCTGTGTCCTCTTTTATTATTATTATTATTTTTAATTTCGAACACACCATGGAGACTTCATGGACACCTCATTTAAGATTTATTTGTTTCAAATAGCCGATGACATGACAACACAACAACGGGTTGTGTTGGTCGAGGCCGTCAACGACGACGTCCGTCGAAGATAGATGGACTAAAATGGAAAAAGGAAAGAAAGAGAGAAATAGAATGGAGAGAAAAAAATGAGGTAAAAACTAAAATATTTTGAGATTGTTAAGAGTAAGTTTATAACTAACTAAGATAGTTTGGATTTGATAAAAAAATACTATATCATAAAAAATAATAATAAATAACGTGTTCTCAACGTATCAGTGTCCTGCATTTTTAAATAATGGCGTGTCTACATGGCATCCGTATCGTATCCGTATCTCGTGTCCATGTCTCTTAGTTAACCACCCTAAAATAAACTCATTACATTTTCATCTAAACCATTTTTCTAACATTTTTATGAACTAAATATGTTTGATTTTGTATGATTCAAGCAACTATGAAGCATATTTTAAAGGTCGATTGAAACCTTATCTTTGTAGGTCTTATTTCGATCAAGATGAAGAATAGATGAATGCAAATCCGTGTATTATAGATAATGTAAATTGTTTGTGAGTAAACGAGCAATCAATGAAAGCAAAAGTAAAAGTTCGATTCATTACCTTTATCCGTCTTGTTCCATTGGTTTTCTCCATGGAAATCTCTTCAGATCACATTCAGGCGTCCCTGCTGCACATAATAGAAAGAAACAAAATCGCGCATATAAAGAACCGATCCAATTTCTGAACTAATTTCAAAATTTCCGGCAAACACAAAATCTGTGCTGGTTTCCGTATGCAATACATACAATTCTATGAACACATACATACTAAATTGCAAGTAATCGATGAGATTGATACAAGAACAAAAAAACTCACGAGTGACAGGCGTCCTCGGCGAGGACATTTCAGCGAGCGAATCAATCATCCTTTTACGACGATGATCCGAGGAGTGGTTGAAATCGGAGTTACTCCTAAGAATAGTGATGCTCCGAGTTACCGGAATGTGATCGACGATCTTGACCGGAGGCGATTCCGATGCCGAAACCGGATCGTATTTGCGAAGCTGTCGAAGGCCGGTGTCCGGCGTAGGGCCGGCAAGTGTTTCGTCCCATAGCTTGTGAAGAAAAGTAGTCATGATTTCCTCTACGGCGAGAAATCAAAAGGAATGGAACAGCAAAACAATGGCGACGGAAGAAAATCAGAATCGGAAACGTGACGGAGGAGAATGAACGATTTTCTAGGGCTCTACCCTTTCAAAGCCTGGTTTTCAAAATTGAGGTTAATCTCAAATTTCTTTTTTAAATAGGTTTTTTTTTCTCCTTTAATATATATTTTGTTGAGATGGCTATAAATATATATTAGCTGAAATAAGTTTTTTCCTTCTTTTTTTAAGCTAAAATAAGTATTTTTCGACTTGCCTAAAACCTTCGCTTCCCATTTCAAGTCTACATGTTTGGTTCCCCGCCTTGGATATTGCCAACAAAAAATATAAAAATAATAGGGAATTTGTCCTACATAGCACATTTTTTTCTCTTCATTACAATTATAGCACATTTTTTAAAATAATTCATTGATAGCACATTTTGCCCAAAATTCCTATTCTACCATCATTAGACTTCTATCAGTTTAACTGATAGACTTCAATCAGTTCAGCTAATAGACTTCTATCAGTTCAACTGATAGACTTCAATCATTTTTTTTGTCCCAAATGAATAAGTTTGGGAATTGTGCTATACATAGAATTATTTTGTTTTTTTTAATATACATACAAAATCCCCTAAATAAAATAAAATTTAAATTAAAAAAAAAAAAAAAAAAAAATATATATATATATATATATATATTCTAGTGTTAATATTTTATTGAGAACATTATGTTTTTTATTTTGTTTTGTACCTGTGTTTCAAAAATAGTGTACTCTTAACGTTTTAATTAGGTTCACTTTTCGTATCTAAATTTAGAATTTAATTTTTGTTTGATCTTTATATTTTAAAATTGAAAAACATTTATCTTTAATATTTTAATAATACGCACTTTTACTCCTTTCGCATTTTTTTGTTAACTTTTGCACCAATTTTTGTAAAAAAATAAATTTACATCAAAATTAAACTAAGAGTTTGATCAATATATTAATATTGAAAATTAGTTTACTTATCATTTTAATTAATAGTACATTAACTAATTAACATTTTTGTTTCTTTAAAACAAAAAAGTTATGAGTTCAAAAAAATATTTTGTTTATTGATGGTAAATTTCAATTCTCATTTTGTTTTTATAGAGTATTATTAGTATTCTAAGAAAATATTTTTTAAAATAATTTAAATATATAATATAGGAATGTATAACTTTTTGTTACTTTAAAAGCGAATTATAAGAATGTTGTCCACGCTTATTCAATAAATCTTACGCATGGAGTTACATGTGTGGGAAGTTGAAAACATAAATTTCACATGATAAATTCATTTCTTTCTAATTTAGGAAAACAAAGGAACACTTATTTTGTGTACTCATAAGAACCTGTATTTACAGTTAGATATTAAATAATTATAGAAATTTGATTTTTAAAATCGAAGTTGTGATTGTGCAGTCAATCAAGTCAACACGCTATCATCTTCTGTTAATGATTATAAACATCTATGGTTCATCACCTCTATTAATGATAAAAGTTTTATTTATTAATTTTTTATTCTTTATTTTTTTTATTTCTCCAACGATAATAATTAAAAAAAACAATATCAATGATATATTTCTATAATTTGTCTATGTTTTGTTTAACTTCCATAACTTTTGAAATCAAGTTTCTCTTTTGTCTATGTTTTCCGTGATAAAAATTCTTGTCGCAAATTTATTTAGTCTATATATATATGTGATAGTATAGGATAGAAGTTATAGACGAAATTAATGATGGAAGAAAACATAACTATTTTTTTTTTTTTTTCCCTTCTTAAAAAATATATTTTAAGAAAACGTCATTTTTAAGGACTGAGTTAAATTTTAAACAAATTTTAAATTTCAAGAGAAAATTAATTTGATTCAGAAAAGAAAAATTATGGGCCATTAGAAAATATATGGGCCAGTTTTAAGTCATATTGGGGCCCTTTAATGAGATCCAAGTTAGCCACAAGAACTCATAGCCTCCATATATGGTTTTAAATGACTATCCGTGTAAGTTTATAATAAAAAAAACCATTAATTCAAATTTTTCTCATCTCTAATTATGGTTGAACTAACCCAATGAATCGGTAGTGCGATTGGTTATCTCATTTGGTGTTAATTCATTTCCACTCAACGGTTACGGGCTCGATCCCTGAAATCGATATTTGTAATCCCCTTCCCCCAACTTATACTAAAAAAAAATTATGGTTGAACTAAAATAAAAACACTTTTAATTTTAATAAAAAAAAAAAAAAAAATTACTCGATCTATATATCATTTAAATAATTATGCTGTTGCATTTTTTTATCTGCAAACTATTTTATCATATAGAAGCAATACACTTTTAATGATAAATTAAACAATTATGCTATTACAATTTTATTTTATTAACTATGAGAAGTCCATTTTAATATAAAGAAAACGAAATACCAAGTTCCAAAAAAAGAATGGAACAATTTAAAAAACGTATTTCTTTAAAAAAAAATTATAGTTATCAAGCAAATGTGTTTTTCAAAATATAAAAAATAGAAACAAAAATGAAAAATGTGAACGTTACCAAATAAGGCCTAAATTTATTGTTTTTTTTCTTACAAATTTTATTAATTGATGACATTAATGTACAATAATAATAATAATAATAAGCGACCGCCTTAAAAAATGAATGAGAGAAAAAGTGAAATGGAGTAATTCTAATAATATTATATATAATATAATAATCAAGAAGTTATACATTCCAAAACTCATCATTTAAGTATTAGGTGGGCTCCAATTTTCCTCTAGCTAAATTAAAAATTAAAAAAAAAAAAAAGAGAAAAATGCAATGAAGCAAGAGTTTGTGGAATAGCACAGGGTTTAAAAGCCCATTCCATTGCTGTGTGCTGAAATGCCAATTGGCCATTTTGAGGTTCAGAAAATCAATATTACTCTTTAACATTTTACAGTTCATACTTCACAGGTACAAGGCATTATATAATTATAATATTTTTTTAAAAAAGACAAAAAAAAAAAAAAAAAAGTGTGAAGCAGACGATAATTCCACCACAAATTCACAGCTATTTTATTTATTATTTTGCCTGGTTTAAACTAAAACGAGTTAAGTCAAACGGAAGAATGTATTAATTCAAATATATTCTCCACTTTAATTGCGGCTCTAATTCTGTATTTAATACAGCTAAGTTCTCATTCATTTTCCACCTCATCACTAATTTCAAACAAAATAAAAAAAAAAAAAGAAAAGAAAAGAAAAATTCCACCTCATTACCCTAACTTACGTTTGTTTTTTTCTTTAAGCAAAAAAAAAAAAAAAAAAAAAAAAAAAAAAAATCAATTACCAGGTGAAATAGTTTTGTTATGAATGAGAGATTAAATCATCAAACTCTAAACATAATAATAACCTAAATTACGAAATTGATTAATATAATTAAATTTGTTTTAAACTTTTTTAAGAAATTCATTAATGATTTAACATGATTCAAACATAATGTTGAAGTGAAAAATCTTTTTTTTTTTTAAATCCTTGCAAATTAAGTTTTATTCTAATTGAATGCATGCTCTTTGATCTTGTATGATAATTTTAGTGGAATGCTATTTTTATCTATCCCCTCATAATTTATTTTATAAAAAAAACATATTTTAATGTATATCGACTCAACCTTTTAAATTAGACATCAATTTAGATGATGATGAAATCAACAACAAAAGTAGAATTTTATAAATCGAAATGACCAAACTAAAATAGCTACATTTTAAATTTTAAGTTTGACTAATGAAATTAACTGTGTGTAAATGTATTATATTTTACATCTTTTTACACTAACTTTAATTCGATTTTTTGTATGAATTTTAATTTTGACCTAAAATTTCTCTTGTTATGCAACTTTTATTTTTGAGTACAACTTGAACATAAATTGATATATGGATCAAAATAATTCAATCATAAATTTTACCAATTAACTGTTGATTTGACATAGTTTTTTTAATTTAAGAAATAAACTTTTATAAAAAAAGGTGAGAAATAGAACCAAATAAATTAGTTTAATAAACTAACGAGAATCGTAATTTTAGTAATATCAATATATATTCAATAACAAAAAGGTTATAAGTTCAAGTTCTCTATTTTAGAAAACAAAAAAAAAACTTAACTTAATAATATTATATTATATTTTAAGTCTCTTTAAAACTAACTTTTATTTCATTATTAAAGAAAGAGATTGTGATCTGTCAACTCCAAAAATCTCTTATCCACCATAAAAGTTCCTTTTTTCTCTTTTCTTTGTTTCTCTCACTATTTTCTCCATATACTTTCAAAAGGACTTCTCAAAATGATCACCTTCTTCATCTGAAAGCAAACTTGAAAAGCAATTAATGTACATAATTAAAAACAAAGCAATTAAGAATATGAGTTCTTAAATGCATGCTTAATAAAATCAAACTGCCTCTCTAATTACTTTTCTAATTAAATAAGCTTCACACTTTCAAATTTCAATGCATATGAGTTGTATAATCTTTCCAAATTCATTCACCTTTAAACAAAAGGATGGAAATTTCAACCTCTGCCAAACAATTTGTCCATCTTTGACAGCTTTCTTTCATATACTTGTATTTGTGTGTATTATTCCTTTTCTTAAAATTAATATAATGTTGATCCTCTCAAATTAATTAACACTAGTTATTAAAAATAAAACCATTCATTATTCATGTCTGCCATTAAAATCTTAAGTGTATATCTTGGTTGTTCATGAACCCACATTTGCCAAACTTTTAATCCTAAACAGGACCCTTTTTTTTTTTTTTTTTGTGGCAGGGCAACATGACTTAACCTACTTCAAAAACTATACAAAACACAATTTTATGTAAATAAATGAGTTTATAGTAAGGTCATTCTACTTTAGGTTAAATTACCAACTTTAAGCCATGAAGTTTCAAGTTTATATCTAATCCTTTAAAAAATTGATATCCGTTAGTGTTCATGCCAACTTTTGTTGATGATTACCCATTAGAAAAATGAGAATATATTTCATAGCATTTATAACATAGATGAGCTACTTCACTTGTTGCTATGGTTAATTTTGAGATGAAATATCATGTTATATAATAAGATATCAGAGTTCATCAAACTCAAATGAACATTCGATCAAATGAAAAGAAAATTGAGATTTGATCCAAGAATGATGAATCCAAAGAGATTGAGGATCCCATATTAAAAAGGTGGGGAGATTTTCTAGTATTATAAGATAAATCAACTACTCCACATATTATTAATGATTTTTTAAATGAATAGTTCATCTATCATTTCTAATGTGAGATCCTAAATGTTGTTGCCGATTTTATGTAGTCAGTACCTATGATGAATTTATATTTTTAAAGGATTTGAACTGACCTACAAAGAAAAAAAAAACGTATGAGGTGGGTCGCTTTTGGCTGATCCCTTGAAGGATCAGGATTGGTCGATCCCTCATGGGATCGGAACTGGTCGTCCCTCGTGAGATCGGAACTGGTCCTCCCTTGAGAGATCGAGATTGCTCTTCCCTTCACTTCCATCTTTGTTGCTTCGAGTTAAATCTAATTTATTGCCAAAAATTCTACTCATCACATTAAACATGTGTCACAAGCATATATTTTAGGCAAGTTGAGAGCACTTTTTTTGAAGGAGAAGGCGGAATATATATAATCAAAGATTTTTTTTTAAGTACAAATTAAGAGAGAAGGACTATAAACTTTACATAAAATATTGAACAAAATTATCATCTACAATAGAAACCAACACGTCACTAACCATTTTGATAAAAAAATCAACGACTAATATCAAACAAAAGAATTGGTAATTTAAAATATTTATCTTATACTATTTAAATTTTAGGAATCAAATAAAAACAAACTTGAAGGTTTTAAGAGTTGGAGAGAGACAAATTTTGTAATATAACTTTTTTTTTTCTTTCTAAAACAACCTTTAATTATTATATATTTTTAGAAACTTTTAAGTTATTTTTAAGCTTAGGGAGCGATAAATAACAATATATAAATAAATTATCCTGAAAATATGGGAAGAATCTCTAACTTGATTGATGGAGTTTTTTTTTAGATAGTGTTAAAAAAGGAATTTTCTACTTTGACTCCAAACTTTCAATGCAATATGTATAACGCAAACAACTTTATTATTAACTGTTTCAAAAAAAAAAAAAAAAAACTTTATTATTAAGAAAACAAAAGGGCTAGGAAGAGTTGACTACGAATATAACCTAATGATGACCAATTGTCGTAATGTATTTCTATAAGTGATTGTTAATAGGATTATTTTGTCAAGATACAGTAGATTCAATTACTGCAAAAAGTATATAAAAATATAATTAGTTAATGTTTTTTAGTTAAATTACGGAGAAAATTCAAACTTCACATCTTTTATCAATTTATTTATGCTCGAGTTAACTGTTAGTTAATATTTGTTGCCAGTAGCACAATGATTTTCTTATTTGATTGTAAATCAGTTTAACATTATGGTCACAGGTCATATAAAAAGTATGTAGAGTTTGTTGTTTTCCCTCTTTCAATATGTACTCAAAAAAGGAAAAAAATATTTGTTGTCAAGCATTTATAATCTTTTTATTTTGTTTTATAAAAGTACTAAAAAAAGGACCTTATAACCTCCCTGAAATATGATAAATATATGCATACGACTGGCTTAGAACATGGTCTAAAAAAAATAGAATGACCTAGAAGATTTGGATGTCAAAAAAATTTATAAGAAATTCATTTCTATACTAAAAATTGAATTCATCACCTCTTAATTTCTAAAAATTGAATGGATATAATTATTTTAAAAATTTTATCATATTTAAAATTTCATTAAATTTTATATATATATATATTGAAAAGTATTCATAAAATGAAATTACTAGCTCAAAATTTGTACGAAGAAGAAAATGGGCATAAGACAAGTCCTTACATTATGTAAGAAAATTTGGAGACGTAAAAAATCATTCCTTTTCCTTTCCATGTCAAACGAAAGAAAAAAAAACATTTATATATATATATAAGACTTGATAATTAAAAAGTTACCCGTTTGAATTCACACCACCAAAAAATTGAATTATAAATAATAACTTTAAATTGGAGGACTTCAAAATTAAAATTGAAGTTATTTAATATTATTCATATGCATAATAGAATCGTCAATCAACCAATTAGTTCAACACTTTAATTGATTGGAATAATTTAATTAAAGATTCATTCAATTTTTTTTAATTCTTCAATGAAGTCCAAGTTCAGCCATCGGGTAGGGATAGCTAATTTCTAAACATAAAAGTGCGATTAAAATAAATAAAATAAAAGAATACAACATAAACAGATGATGTTAAGTAGCAATCTTGCATTATATTGTTTAATTAATGATCTCAACATAATTTTTTTTTAAAAAATACAACATTTCGAAAAAAAAAAACATCCCAGAAATGATCAATTTCTCAACAAACATTAGCTACCAACATCTTTACACCTTAATTAAATTATTCAACTTTAGATAATACATCCCATTTGTTACTATCGCCGCCACCGGCACCTCTACCACCATTGAGTCAACAAGTGTAAAACTCGACGAGTTCCTCCGTCGAGCCCAATTGCGCTGCCCCGTTCTCCAACATCCACAACAAATGCTCAAACATAACAACCTCACAAGAGACCACCACCTCACCATTCACATCGGGCAACGACTTATCAACCAACTCTTGAAATAGAGGGTGTGTTATGACATCCAAGCTGACGAAATACGGTCGTCGCGTCTTGCCAACGTAGACCGTTTGAAGCTCCTTAGAGATGTTTTCGCCGACAATATTGGCACCATCACTCACCGCAGCTACCGACACCGAGCTAGAGCTCCGACCGAGCTTGGGGATCGAGGGCCATCGCTTAATGGCGGACTTGAGCTTGTTGAGAGTTCCCTCTTTGACCATGGTTGATAAAATTGTAGAGAGAAAAAAGGCTGAGGGAAAGAGAAGAGGAAGCTTCGTTATATAAAACAATGGGAATTGGAAAAGGTCAAGAAGACTTACGTGCATGGCCCACGCACATTTTGTTAATTAAATATTTAAAGATAGTTCGTTGCTTTTTTTTTTAATTTTTTTTATTTGAGAGGTTTGGTGAATTATAAAATGCCAAAATATGGAATAAAGAAAAAGGAAATTGTCTGTAATTTATTTAATATATTTATAAATTTACAATTAAGACATAATCATCAACATACGTACCAGGTTTCGACGCGTGCAATGTTTCCACTTTCCTTTGTATGATTGTTTCTGTTCAACTCACCAACTTCATTAATCACTAAAACAAAAAATTCAATTTATTTATTTTTATACCCATTTGGTTATTAATAATTAATATTAACGCAAATTCTTCTAGGCATTTTTAATTTCTATCTTTATACTTTTTTAAAAGAAATAAAAATCGTATATAGATGAAACTGAACTTGTGACAGTGACGTTGAATGAGATTACACTCAATCAATCAAGTCAATACATTACCAATTTTTTCAATCTACTTTTCTTTTTTTGTTCAACAATGGTATATAAAAACGATATATGATAAGATAAATTATAATTTTTTTAAAGTACCACCCCATTTTTAATAAGGTAAGTAATGTATTGCTTAATTGAATTATGATTATGTTAATTTTACTCTATCTTTTTTTATAATTATATTTGTAAGTATTCAAATCATCTTATATGTTTCTCACACCTACTTTGTGGGACAACCCGGTAACTATAGAGTTCAAGAGAGGCACGTAATGAATTGGGACTACATCTAAACGAGAAATTATAAATGTTTAGAAGAACTCACCTTCATTTTTTACGGTTCAATCATGAGAACTCCAAAACTAAGCATGTTTGGCTTGGAGCATTTGGATATTGAAAGACCTTTTAATAATTTTACTGGGAAGATGGTGAACGAAAACAAATTATGATAAAAAAAAAACTCAGTATAGAAATGTATGAACAATCTTTATTCTTAGAATTGAGTAGTTCAACAAGAGTGTAGAATATGCTTGGAATGTATTTAAAACATTATAAATCAACTAACTATACTCTATTTGATTGTCAATGTATCTTAAAAGAAATTATTTTTAGATAAGTGGTTGCTTTAGTATGGTGATAATCTCATATACATTTTAAAATTAATATTTAGTTATAGCAGGGATATTAGAAGAAATTTATCTAAATTACACAGTTAAATTAAAGCAAAATATAAAAGGAAAATTGTACGGCTCTTCTCATAAAATCATTACAAATGTAAGATAAATTTTAAAATATTTACATCTATTATCATTGATACATTTTAATATTACGATATTATGTATTATTAATCCAGCATTACTATTAATACCAATAACTATGGTTGTTAATTTTTTTATGAATGATTATATTTATAATTATTTTTTAAATTTGAAAATTATTTATTAGATAAGAACAAAAATGAATTTGTTTAGAGAAAGAAAAGAAGTGAGGGAACTGAAAAGGGATTGGTGATGGAAAATGCCAGAGAAGACACGGTTGTCGTTCAAACTTGAAAGGCCATAAGAAAAAAAAAAGGTTTAGGGTTTATTAAATTATATTGAATAAATATTTAAACATATCTAAGTGTCAGAAAAAGGAATCGTCCAAAGAAGGAAAATGATAATAATAAAGAGAACAGAAACAGAAATTAAAAATAATAATAATAAATAAATAAATAAAACTGTTGGTTAGTAATCTGGCAATGCCGTCCAGCTTAAAAATTTCGTCCTTCATTAAAAAAAAAAAGAAAAAGGAAAGTGTATATATATAAAATAAATAAATAAATAATAAGGGTTTTAACTTTTTAGTCCTATGTATTTGAAATCTAATTTCAATTGAGTCGTTAGGTTTTAAAATTTAACATTTTACACCCACACATGAATGAATAGGAAACTCTATCTTTTAATCTTCTACACACGAATATGGAGGGGAGTTCTACATTAAACTCTATATTTTGATGATGTGACACCATTCAATATTTTCATTTATGAAATAAATTTTTGTGGTATTCAATGATGTCCATCGTCAAGATGTAGAGCTCCCCTATATAATAATGACCATTTTTTAAAGTTTATTTTTAGATTTATTTTCTTTAAAAAGATTTAATTCACGTGAAAAATTAAAATAATTATTTTATCAATATATTAAAATTTAAAATTAGTTCAATCATCATTTTAGTTAACAATAATTGAAATAACTAACTATTTTGTTACTTCAAATTAAAAATAAACATAATTAAAATGTCAAGAATAAAAGTGTTCAACATCAAATGCTAACTTCTCCAAACTTAAAATAACTAAAAGTGTATTTTTTAAAAAAATAAAAAATAAAGAAAAAAAAACAGATACCGTTCATTCAATTTAGCTTTTTCCTCCCATTACATTACATTGCCTTTTTCTTTTTCTTATTTTTGGTTCCATTATGTTTTTGTTATGAGGAATATTTAAATCATGTCCGGACATGATGTATAAAATAATGTCCACATATGTGGCTCAATATGGGCCATATCTATTTGATTATAAATCAAAAAA
>JBBMKA010000002.1:6291564-6318837 GCA_037833695.1 Sechiopsis laciniata | reverse complement strand
TATATATATAGATTGTGATCCATATTGAGCCACATATGTGAGTATTATTTCATACATCATGTCCGAACATGATCTAAATATTTCTCTGTTATTTGCCTCCCACAGCCTTTCATTTTTCCAACCAAACATCTTTTAAATCCATGTATATTTTCTTGTCTTGCTCAGTACTCATCAAACTTTTTTTTTAATATGGGGTCTTTCTCCCAACTATCAGCATCAACCCCTGAGTCAATTTTACCATCACATATCATTATGATTCAATATTCATTGCCTCTCAAGTCTTCTTTAGAAATCGGACGAGTACATACTGAAACCGAAACAAGAAGAATTCCTGATAGATTCGGTTTCATGATCCTTGTCGATCTTTAGCAGAGATCTTTAGCAGGCTATCAAGCTATCAAGCTGATCTTTAGCAGAGATCCTTGAATACCAATCTCTTCTAGACATTCATGCATCACTCTTTGTTGCCTGATGGCAGGCGTAATATTCATCTTAAGTTAGTTCGTTTCTTGAGTGGGATTAGAGCGAGCGCAAGCAAGTTCAGTCTAATCATCACATTCGAACATGCTTGCGCCCCAATCCAAACCAAGAAAGCCTTCACTAACAAATAACAGACATGTTGATATCATTTTTTTTCCTTCTTATGATAACATGAAATCAGAACTTCACTCCAACATACCCAAAGTCACCTAGGGTCAGTCGTCCCAATTTCTAGACTCGAAAAACAACTAAAGGATTTAACATTTAAGCTCAATTCATGAGTCTCAGATTTGAGATCCGTAAGAGGACATACTTTGAAAACTTCATACCTATTCGTAGCATCAGTTTTTAAATAAGGTTTTAATTCTCACCTACACATCTTATCATAGAAAAGATTGTCAGTAAAGTTAGAAGCAAGTTTTTGACACAAATACAAAGAACCTTAAGTGGGCCAAAGGAAGAAGACAGAAAAAAGGACAAAACGAGAAAACATGAATGGGATCTAAAGAGTAATCTGTGACAAGTTGTTATCCAATATACAAATGTGATAGTTCTACCACCCACCAATAAACTCATCATCACAAACAAATGCTACCCCTTCCTTTCTTTCCTTTAGGCTTTTATATTGTTTCCTTTTGTTAGCTACCAAACTAAAGCTTTCTCATCCATATTCTGTCTTTGGTGAGAAAACTTTACAGCTCGGTCCCAATCTAGATTGGGATCGTCTCGGTTCAATCATTGCACTAATCATCGCATCGAAATGAAATACATTATCTTCTTCCAAATATTGAATGCATACAATCAGAGATTGCAGCTCGGAATCAAACAGCCACCTATATAGGATTCATGAATCTAATAGAAACAAACAAAAACTTCACCATGTTTGAAGATATGGTGCCCGTGTGTGTGTTTAATGTATATGCAGAATGATGCACACAGAAGTTGACACAAAGTGGATTAAGATTTAATATAGAAATCATTCCTCCCCAACATGGCAATGCTGGTTCTTGTATCAATCCGAGCGGAAACCAAATGTAATGAATTTATCTGGTTTCTATAATTTTGTGTTTACCAACCACAACCAAATTCAAAAGAACAGTTCTGATCATAAATTTTCTTATACAGGTTTGGTACTTTGGTTGGGGGTATTGATTGTTTTCCATTGGGGCTCTGATTAAGAAAGATTAGGAAGTACCTACTTGGGAGTGCCTCTCTTTCTCTTCCTTGCTTTCGATTTCGATTTCGACTTCGACTTCAACTTCTTTTTTGTAGAGTTTTTTTTATGAGTACTGTCCTCGTTAATTAAGTGCTCGTAATCGTCCAGGCTTGCAAAGGGGGATGCTTTTGTTTTCCTCTTCTTTTTAGGTTCATCGTCTGAATCCTGTTCTAAGTCGTCGGCGCTTAGCATTTCATCGCTACTAGAACCTATGCCTTCTCCCCCTGAAACATTGGAGTGAATGTCCATCTCCTCATCACTGTTATTACCAACCAAGTCTTCATCATCTTCATTGGCAACTTGATCCAAGTCATCATAGTCATAGTCACCATCTGCTTCACCGGAAGGATCGGCGGAATCCAACAAGTTCTCGATCTCTTCGTTATCACTCTCATCCCCACCAACCATGTCAACATCAGACAGATCATCTTCAGCAACCTTGTCGTTGAAGTCTGCCTCACCGACCAAATCTTCTGCAGCCTCCTCATCTGCTCCTTTCTTCTTTTTCTTTTTCGTTTTCTTTGAGGAGTTCATTTTGAAAGTATAGAACTTGTGGAACACAAGATCTTCTGGGGGCACATCTTCCTCGGCCAATGACAAGATTTCTGGTCCAATTAAATGGTTGTTCATGTCAAGCTGAGGGAAACAAAACATGAGTCAGCTACCCAAATCTGATAACATTTGGTGCAATCACTCGAAGAAACGATTAAAAGAACATGAAAACGTGACAAGCAAAAAACTGTATAATAACAAAGTCAAATGAGCACCTTCTTGGCTGGTTCTATTTGAGAACCACCGTGCCAAGTGCTTGCTTTTGGTTTCTTCTCCATGAACTTGTCCAAGAAAGCTGTAAGAGACAAGTCATTGAGCGGGTTCCCATTGTAGACGATATTAGCACCGGAAAGGAGCGTTTGAGCCATGGTAGCAACGGATGGGTGCACATGAGAAGCTAGAACTACAAGCTCCCACCAGCTCGCACGATCAGCATTACTGGTGGCAGTTTGTTAAAAATTATGAGTGAAAATCAAACTTAGGAAAACCAACGAAATAATTAGAAGTGAAAACAGTAGATTTATTAAATTTAGCACTCAATATGATGGTTGAAAACTGCTAAAAGCAATTTGAGAAAGCGAGTTACCAGTAAGATGGCTCTCTGTGCCGCGGATTGTATCCTCCAGGAAGTGACGGCCCCTTACAAGGCAAGTGAGACTGCTGTCCATTTTCACCAGGTTTTTTTACATCAGGTTCAACAGTATTTTTATTGTCATGTCCCATGAGCAAATCCCCATCATCATCAGAAATTTCATCATCAGAATGAGAGACCGGAGACTCGTCCTCTTCGTCAAGAGAATCACTGTCAGATGAAGCAGCATCACTGCCACGAGCAAGCGGGACATCATCTTTATGTTCACTTAGTTCAGTGCTTGTTTCCTTACTATTTTCTTCTTCTACTACATCTTCAAAATGTTCAAGTTCATCATCAACTGACTCATTCTGAAGAACCATATTCCTGTAAGTCAAGACACAATTAGACTGAACTGAAATGAATCTATTATTAATCATTCAAACTTAAAATCGCCGATCCATCAGCGCACGGATACAAAACAGCATTACCATAAAGAAGGCCTTGCTTTAAGAGCTTCAGAAAGGAGAAATAGGCATCCACAGGCATACTGAGGTGGTTGTTGAAGAGCAACCTGCTCTCATCATAGATTTGAGAGATATCAATTACAAAAAATCTAAACTCTTAGAACAAAAAAGTATATCAACATTGAAAGCAACAGAGAAAGATAATGTAAATTGCCTGCAAGGTACGCTTTGCATAAGCTGCTACACGCTTCAAGTTCACATCACTCTTCATTGTTCTCAGAAGAAGTCCGATAAACATTTCGGCCTGCAAATAGTTCAATGAACACAATTATCAAATTCGGATGCTAGTAGAAAAGATCAGGCACGTAAAATTATGATCATGATAGAGTGCCTAATGTACAAACCAGAAAATTCCAAAGAAAGAAAAATAAAAGTGCTTACCTTAGAAGAGTTCATGGCGGCTGGGAGTAATAATTTTGAGTACAAGGCACGATAGAAGCGATCGCTAACAATCTGATTCTTGGACGATACTTTATCAAGAAGCATAAATCCTTGAACTGCCACATTAAAATTCTTCGAGTGAACCTGAAAAGATATACGTTTACCAAAATTTGAACATTTTGACAATGCACCTGAAAAATGTTAAAACAAAATTAATGTATGCCGTTGAGCTTACTAGCTGGAAAAGCATTGGCGATTGAACCTCAATGATGTCATCAGCTTCCTTGCTCAAGACAAAGGGAAAGGCTCTATTTACTCCCTATAAGACAACCTCACATTTAGTAAGCTCGATAAACAAATAAACCTCTCAAAACAGGATCGAAAGAAGACAGACCCTTGAATTTGACTAAAGCAAATGCTTTAGAAAATATTGTACACAATTTATTTTTAAACTTGAGCAAAAATAAAGAGAATACTAACGGCTAGAAGAGCAGATAAAATCCTCGAATCCATTTCGACATGAGACTCTGAAGGATTTTTTGCTTTGATGTCTTTTGAAGATTTTTTCTTGTCTTGTTCATCACTTTTTTTGTTCTTTTGTTCTTCAGACGCAACCAAAACCTGCAATCAATGCAAAAAAACCATTTTATTATATTGAATACACAACAAATCCCAAATATTGAAACTAGTATAACTCAGATGATGATGATGATTTGTCAATCATGTCGTATCAAATCAGTGAACTTTTGTCCAGTAAGTGGTCATAACAATTCCGATTTTTGTCCAGTAGAAATTCAATCAACACAATCAAAAGAACAGAAATAGAAACAGATACTGCCACTACCTTGAACAATGCAAAGTATACATCTATTAAACGTTTGGCCACTTGCGGTCCATCTCCTTTTTGGCTAAGGCGCATTTGGCTCAAGAAATTAACCTGCATAAAAACAAACAAAAAAATTATTAAAAAAGTTTGCCTCATGGGAGGTTGTTGTAAAGTGTAAACTAGCTTGCTCCACAATCCCATATACAACATCAGCATAAAAAACCAGAGTATGGTCTTCCCATGTACACATTATAAGCACAAAAGAACATAATTAGTAAACATGCATTACTGATAAAAAGAAGTTAAGTGCCACGGTTCAACAATTGACATACAGCATGGTACTTTGCTCGTAATCCCAAATGAGGCCGGAAAAGGAAGGTGTCAACCTCGTCAATTACCACAGACTGCAAAAAAAAAAACAAAAATCAGTCAAAAAACATGGGCGAGAGTAAAGAAAAAATGAAAAGGTTGAATATTAGATGTTTTTATAATTTCCGATTATTATTTAAATCGTGATCTAAAAAATCTCAGGGATGATGAAAATGGATCAAGGAGGTACCAAAATGTCTAACATTACCTTCATGTTTGGATGGTCAGACAAAAGGTTTGATAAATGATAATCTGCACTGGAAGCAGTCTTGTTTTCAGGATCACCCAACTGGAAGGTTAATACCAAATAAATATTAGCCACATCAATTACCACCTACAAATATATAATATTAAATACAGATACAGAACTTGAGCTTGTTCAACTTACTTTGTTAACAAGTGCTGACAGTAGCCTACGCTCTTGTTCAGATTTACTCTTAAGTAGCACATAAATGGTCTGAACAACAATGAAATTCAAGCACTTTAGTTTAATCTTACTATAAAACTTTTCTGAAAGTCAAGTTCAATACCAATATTGTTTCCGAGATTGAAATGCTTGAGAATCTTTTAGTACGACTAAATCAATTAAGAGCAAAAGGTGAGAGAGATTGTGTGTCAAATGAGTGAGAGACAGAAAAACAACCTTCAGGGCCTTATTTTTTAGTGCTGGTAGATCATCTCTTGAAGCTTCCTCAAGTGCAATAACAAATCTTTCATACCTTGTAAATTTGAAATCAGAAAAGAAATTAAAGTCACCAACAATATAGATTAAAAAAGGAACTCCAATTTCAAGTGCTTTGAAGTAGTGTATTTACTACAAGATCGTTTATTAAGACCACTCAATTGGTGGCTTAAAAATTGACCATACCAGGACAATGGAAGAAATCTATTTTAGAAATCAAATCAATGAAACAACTGTATCAAGTAAAAAGAGTAAAGACGTTTCATCAGTTAGCATTTAAACAAAAAAGAATGGGGCATTCGACTCGAAATATATTGAAGTGCAAAGTACCTTTGCTTCAGGCATTCCTCCCAATACCAAAATAGCAATAGAGAATGGCCGTCTTTTGTATCAGGCAGATGATTTAATGGCCGTTGTAATAAATTCTTCAGTTTCCGATCGGGCAACAAACTGAACAAA
The DNA here is from genome assembly GCA_037833695.1 of Sechiopsis laciniata. NCBI lineage: Eukaryota > Viridiplantae > Streptophyta > Magnoliopsida > Cucurbitales > Cucurbitaceae > Sechiopsis > Sechiopsis laciniata. The sequence goes on along the minus strand of JBBMKA010000002.1, from coordinate 6,312,774 downwards.
GGAAGAATGAGGTAAGCTTATGATACGCTAATCCATAAAACTATAAGGTGCCTACTACTATACTAAACGAGATACTGCAATTAGAGATGACACCTTGAGATGAAAAGTTCCATCAACGCTTCAAAACCAGTCAATGCATGGCGCTTCCCAACTTTTGATGTGACCATCCCTTTAAAAACCAAACCAAAAACAATATTTCAGAACAAAATGTGATGCAAGGCTCAAGTAACTACACAATACAATCCTCCCTAGTAATTGAACTAACCATGCTTTACAAACCTTAAAGAACCTGTTTCAATGGTGAAATAAAAGATCACATAATCAAAACTCATCTTCATCTGTCTAATTTATTATCTAACAACCCAAGATTGAATGTACAATGTCTAAAGGTATTCGGGATAAAAGTTTTGGGTACTTGCAATAAATTTGGTAAAAGAGCCGGCATTTTGTATCTGAATTTGTTTCTTGAATCCATACAATTAACAAATAGTGAGCTTGTAAATTGGAGCTACATACACCAAATTTCCAAAACCTGCAATTCTAATGCTCCTCTATAATGAGAATGAATGCCCATATTGAAAATATATATATATATATATATATATCCAAACATCCTTTTTTCTCTTTTTATATTCCTGACCATGTGACAGCTTTCGTGCACGTGGACTATTGTCACTAGACATAATGCCTTTCAACATTTAGATGTCGAGAAAACATGTAGGAAAGAAGTTAATACCCAAGTAAATGACAGAATGGATTGAACTCATACTTAGTTATTTAAGAGGCTCTCAACGACTATGCAACTACTCCATTATAGTTGCAACATCCCAATTAGAAACATGAAAAACCTACATCCTTACCCAAAAAAGTGAACATTTTACAAAGACAAGGCCTCAAATAATATGTTCTTCACAACAACAAAAAAAAACCCCCAAAAACTTACCTAGCAACGCATCAAGTGACCTCAAATTGGCAACTGGATTATCCCCCACCATGACAGAAAATGCCGAAACCTTATCAGCAGCAGTACCCGACCTTTGAGTGGTGACCAACATCCTAATATCTCCACTTTTGCCCCTTGAAGCTTCATAGTCCTGTGCATATTGCGCCATTAATCTCTCCCCAAGCTCCCTCTTCTTCTCCACCACTTTCTTCCACTCAACCACATTTTTCACTTCCATCTTCTCATTATCCATAACTTTCCCTTCCAATTCCGCAGCATCAACATACCACGCCCCCAAAACACTCGCTTTCACCAAAGGAAGCTTCGGCAGGTTCTTGAATCTCTCAAAACCTCGAGCCTTGTCGTTTCCATCATCGAGAGAAAGAACAGGGGGCTTAGGCTTAAGCTTCGGCTGTTCTTTACCCTTGGAATTGAGAGGTTTTGGATTCTGGGTTTTGATGGGTTCTTCTTGGGGAGTTCGTTTTGGGTTCTTTTGGTGTTTGATTGGCTTGATAGGGCCTTGTTTGCGAAAATCAACATCATTAAACCCTGAAGATGGGGCTGAGGATGCGAGACCCAGTGAGGAAGCGAATGAAGCTATGTCGGCTTTGAGAATGTCGATGTCGTCCTTGTTGCTTGAAGCTTTGTTGGTGGCTTTAGAATCCGCCATTGTTGCGGAGCTCGTGAAGGTTTTTGGGCGGCGCAGGGGCGGGGAAAGGGTTTTGACGAGTTCAGGGAAACAATTTAGGGGGTTTGACCAAGTCTCGGGTCGGATCTGAAAACCCCGATAGATGACCCGTTTTTAATCTGATAATGGGCTGAGGTTCGGCCCATTGTTGCATCACCTAAAAGCGTAGAAATGAATGGGCCTCGAACTACCACGACCCATTTGCTGAAGGTGAAAAAGAAAGAAGCATTTTACATGAATACACTGAATACATTTTATTGGCTTTTTCTTTAACATAGATACACTATTTTACTTGTTTATTTGCATCCATGTTAATTATTATATCAAAAGGATTGGTTGTCTGATAATTTTATTATTTGGTGAAAGTCCAATTCAACACCATAATTACTTACAAAGATCGATTATTGTTGTGTAGAAAGTCGTAACGTTATCCATTCGCAAGAAAGTCGAAATAACTCTCTCTTTTTTTTTATCAAACATAAAAATGACTTGATTACTCAATTTTTGTTCAATATTTTGAGACCAGATACCAAATATATACATAGTTCTAATCTAATTATGTTTCATACCATTTGTAATCGTCATATTATATATAATCACATTTTTATGTTATACTGGTTAGTGTATATACTTAACCTTAAATTTCAACTTAGATATACTAAGTCTATACATTTACAAATATGTTTGTATCATACACGTTCTACAATGTTTTTTGTTTTTTTTTTAACATACATGAAAAATACCAAAAAAATTAAAAATAAATTAAGATTTTTTTTTTTCTTGAGATAAAAATAAATTAAGATAAATGAAAAAAAAACTACTAATCAATCATGTCGTGGCCAGTTCAGCATCACCCATAACCTTAAATCTGTCGTTGCCTATTTAAAAATTTGTCATTGGCTGAGCAATAAACAAGTGGTCGATCACATACAAAAATGGATTATTGTTATGTGGATAATCATAACGTTGCCCATTGGCAAAAAAGTTTTTTTTTTTTTTGAGTAGATATCGGAAGAAGGAGATAAATATCAATTCTCGAGATCAAACCTGTGACGCTGGTGTTGAACTGGTTTACAACCAAACAATGAAACTATTACACCATTAATCTATTTGATTTAATTCTAATCTAATTATGTTTAATTCCATTTGTAATCGTCATGTTATATATAATCACACTTTTATATTATACTGGCTAGTCTATATATACTAAATCTTTACTTTCAACTTAGATATACTAAGTCTATATATCATACAAATGAGTGTATTACATATGAATCAAATATTTTTAAATCACACATTTTTATAATTAGAATATCAATTTGGTCCATATATTTTGTACTTTAAAAAAAATTTAAATAACCGTGATCAATGTTGATAACAATTTTTAAATACATGAGATGGTAATAAATAATTGGGATAAATTATAAATTTTGATTATATAATTTGAAAAAAAGTAATAGTTTAATTCGTTTTAATAACTAAAATTTAATTCTTATATTTTAATTATTAAAATCTTGTCCTCATGATTTGAAGATTAAAATAAGTCTTTATGGTCTATGTCATTTTGAAATCGCCGCCACGTGTAAATTATGCAAGTTTTTTGTCTAATCAATTACATATCTAACACTTTCATCACTTGAATTTTTTTTTTTTTAATACTTCCATAAAATTAACTTTCATAAATTTAATTCAACATCGATTAAAAATGACATCATTTTGTATCAAACCATATAGACTAAATTCTAATTCTTCGAACCATAAAAAATACTAAGAACCCAAGCAACTCGAACTACCGAAACCGAGAAAAATAGCGTATTAGCTCACTAAGAAAATAATTAAAAAAAATTTTATGAAAACTTCCAAAGCTTCAGATCAACCTGTGAAACCTGTGCTGAACCTGCATTGAAGTTTATGACTTCCAAAACTTCCACAACTGGGTGAAGTAAAGAAGAAGAAAAACCTGATCTTCTCTTTGTTTTTTTTACTTAACCTGTTGCCCATTAATGGTGGGCTTCAAGAGATTTTTCTGTCATGAACCTGCATGTAATAAGAATCCATAACCCTTCTAAAGAAAAAAAAAAAAAAACCTTATTTTTTCACAGATTTATATATGATGATAGTTGTCAATAATGCACAAATAGGGAGTTGAAGGGACTATATCTGTAATTGTTAATTTGGAGATCTAATGGGGAAAAAAAATACTTGGCTAGAATATTTACAATATGAAAATTATGAGAATTAAGAACCTGGAGTTATTTTGTGTGTGGCTCCAGATAGAGTTAGCGCTTGATACTCTTATTCTTCTACTTCCAGCTTTCTTTTACCTCTTTAAGGAGCAGAGGTTTACAGTCAGATAATGGCTCCTACTCACAGATGATCTGAAGATTAAACTCCAACAAAAATTTCTGCACAATAGCAACTATTTTCATCTCTATCTTTCCGCAGATAACTTACCGTCCTTCATTTACCGCCTCCTCCTCGTCGAGCTGACTGAAAATCTTATGTTTTCACTTTTGGCTACAGAAACTACATCCTTAGGATGTAATTAATCAGATGAAAGAAGTCAATGTTGATTAGCAACTTTGAGTAAGCTTCATCAGAAGAGCATCCCACCATGGCTGACCCAGTCCTCGAAGTGTTTAGAGTATTCGGTGACGATAACGTCGTGACTAAGGTCAGTTCTACACTGTGGTTTTACCTAAAGCACACAACAAATTAACTTATTAGTAGAGCTGTCTGATCCAGTAGTTTGTAAGGACAAGAAAGGGATAAAAGGCATTAAGTTTGAATTTTCAATAAGTACGGGTATTGATTCATCGATTGTAATCAGAAGATAACAGAAAAAATCAAGTTACAGACAGACAGGATTCAGAAAAAAAACAAGTTACAAAGAGGACCTTTGAGTGCTTAAGGCGATGGGTTCAATCCATGGTGGCTACCTACCTAGGAATTAATTTCCTACGGGTTCCTTAACATCCAATGTTGTAGGGTCACGGGGTATACATTAGTCGAGGTGCGCACAAGTTGGCCGGACAGTCACGGATATGGAAAAAAAAGGATTCAAGATTTTGGTCTAATGAGAATGTTCATGAATCAAGCAATGATTGCTGTGAGATCTCGCCTTATTTCCTTGTGTTTGATTAGAGCAAATTGTAATGAATTCAATAAAGTTGGTTTCCATCCTCTTACAAAAGCATATAGAATCAGTATTTCAAGAACCAACTGAGGCTAAATATAAACTACCAACCTTTGAACTTGATCCAGATTCACTTGCAGATGAGATTAAGTCGACTTTCATCTCACTCGCAACATTTTCCGATGAAAGACTGGCGACAGACCTATTAGCCATGTATAATAATCAGTAAACAGATGCCCCCTTAACACAAATAAACAATAAACTACAGAATTTCATAAAAACAAGTAAACAATCAAAGGTGATTTTATTCTTTGCCAGATTATTCATTATCCTTCTTTTAGGTTTCAGTTCACACAGCACAGAATCAGAGAAAAAGTTTGTTTCAGGGAAAATCGAGCATTCAAAAGTGAGACAATAGCAAGCAGCAGCAAAAAGTCCTAGCGACTGTGAGAACTGAGAGGTAAGCAAAAGCAATGAGAAGATTTTCACATCTTAGAACAGGATGCACAATATACAGAAATACCTTTCACACAACTCATCACAAGAATTCGCAGAGGAAGAAATCCAGCCAATATCCAGAAAATTTGAGCAGCTACATGAATGCCCATGCTCATCATGACAACTATGATAAGCTTCAAGTAATTGATCATCCTGCATGTTTTCATGCATATGACTATGACACATAGAGGGAGCATACCTATGATTAAAACAAAACAATTAGAGCATCATCAGTTGGTGAAAAATGAAAATAAATCAATCTGTTTAAATAACCATGATATGAAGCTCTTTAAGATAATTGTTAAATAGTCAATTTGAGACAACTGTATATTGCTCAATGTAAGAGAAGGAATGAGTAAATTTGAAATTTTAAGAACCTACAACCTGGAAAAGTTTTAGGATAATTACATTTTGTTAACACACATACCAAATCCTATAATGTAACAAGGTTCATAGGAAATGTGATGTTAACAGACCTGCAAATAGATACATCAGATTCGCCAGTTGAGATCTCTGGTGCAGAGTCTGAGAAACCTGTATTGCCTTCTTCGCTCAAATGAGGAAAGGCCCTGCTGCTTCCGTCTTGTATATTCACCATATTAGACTCACTCTGACTAATGATATTGCCATCTGATAGTGATCTTCTAAAAGATGTCCTTCATAAGGGTGAAAAAATCCATTTAAGAATTCTAACTACCGGCCAATTATAACAAAGAATAAAGTTGGTTATGTTATTTGTCATTCTCATTCTATGCTAGCATTATGCACTCTGCAAAATGCCTGTTAAATTCATAGAGAATCTATGTACCTGAAATTATCATCAATAAGATCAGGAAAGCGCTTCCCAAGACCATAATGTTGGTCAGAGTCTAGTTCCCACAATGCTGGCTTTCCCGGATGTGGTTGATAGTAACCCAAGAACCTGATCAAATACCATGTCAAATAGTCCGTTTTTTCTTCCGACTGCACAATTTGTTAAACTTGTGGATACTATAAATCTCTGACTTACACATTAATTGCACTTTGTTTCTCGGCATCAAGGTATGCATTGCTGCAATACCGTTGTAGTGTTCTGAAAAACTCCTGAGACTGTGTTGCAGCTTTCCATTGACCTCTCCTCTCAGAGAATATCTGTTGGATGTGAATTGAAAATTATGTGGATGGCGATCAACTCAGAGTGACAGGTCATAGACATTACGAAGAGAACCTAGGACATGCCTAAATGCCATTTAGTGGGGACTTCAAACCAAAATGTTTTACCAATATTGCCACAAATAAATGAGCGGCATACAATCCGTAGTATTAGGTAATCGCATGATATTACCATGAGTACTAGAACTCTACATGAGGTGGTCAACTGTTGTTTAAGTTAGTTTCGTTGTTTGTATCAAGCCTATTTTTACCCGGTTTAAGAGAAACTTTTTTCCTCACTTTTCCTATAAAAATTAGGACTTCAAGTAGACCAAGAAAACGCAAAACCTAACTAAATAGCTGAACTACACAACTTATTAAAGAAACATTATAGATGTGTGATTAAGATGCTCCATTCTAATGCAAAAAATTGTAAAAGCCAATCCATATAAAGGTACCTTATTATGTGCTGCAGAGCCACCATATTGTAATGCAAGTGTGTCGCCCATGTTCTCATAAGCTCGCATCAAATCCTCCGCCAAAGGGTTGTCGAGATCCATATTTGGAGAATCGGTTAACCCTAAAGTATGTAATTGACGTCCTAAAGCAACTAGCCCATAGGCATATTGAGCAACATTTGTCCGGTCTAAACAATCTATACAATTGGTCCTTAGGACACCATTTTGAAACATTGCAACTGGATGGTTTTCAAGTATGTCATTACCAAACGCCCTACAACTAACATCTTTTTCTGGATTTTCTTCATTTTCTTCTTCTGTTGATAGATTCTCCCCGGAAGAATCGGCAACCTGATTTTTCCTAATGCATTGAAACGTAGACATTGTTGATCAAACATATTGTACCATCCTTACATCCAAATATGCAAGCATGAGGGAATAGGTTTCATGAACCTAATAAAACCCTATCAGCAAGACTTACTTAAAGTGGGTCCAGCTTAATAACTCCTCTGAGCTTGAATTGGACGCTATTTGATAGTAGAAGATGCCTGTTAAGTTCAATGCATATGTAGCAACCCTTCCAAGTAGCATCAAAACATTGGAAGCTTTGCTGCAAAAAAAGTTCTCATAAAAATCATCATCACATGTAAGTAACCAGTTTCAACAGAATAACGTTACTGCAGTACTGCCAAACGCAGAACGGCAATATTACCTTTTCGCATGTTTGTTCAAATCCCAATGGAGAAATCTCAGGCGGTTCTCTGCAGATAAACTTTTGTTTATATACCTTATGGCACTTGAAAACTCAGCACGGAGGACACTTTCTCGTGGCTTCTTCTCACGCGTCTATTTCACGAGTGATTTTGCAAATAGTAAAAAGAGACTGGATTAAAACTATTGAAAGAAGAAAGAAGACTCAAATTTGACTAACAGAGGTCAAAGAAACATTAACAATGAATGCAACAATTTAGCATGGAACATTAAACATAATTATTAATAAGAAAATACCTTAATCAAATTCAATATAATTATTGGATTCCCATATCGGAATACAAGATTCTCAAAATGTAGTCTTGTGGCTTCGTAATTCTGGTCCTTCTTTGACACTGGAGGAGAAGAAAAAATTGCAGCGACAGATTACAGAAGTTACCAATAAAATAATACAACATGAACAAGTTACAATCATACATATGATATTGGGCCTAATATTCAGCCGTGAGGTTTCCTGGGACCAAAATAGGGGGATTGATCCCCGGTTTTGCACCACTGAACTTATTTGAGTTCGTTGTCCATCAGAAGCATCTTCAAAAACAATCTGTTCTGTCTCAACATCATTAGCTACTCTTCCCTTCTCGTTAACACCTCTTTTTAGAAATCTACACAAAATAAAGAACAAATAAATATAAGAAGTCTTGGTGAAAAATGGATGATCCGGAGTACAATATAGACATAATTCAATAATAATAGCTTAAAATTAGAGGAAAGAATAAGCAATAACTAATCATAGGGTCTATATAATCAAAATAGTAGATGCATCCGGTAGGTAGATATGCAGAACACAAGCATTGTAGTCTGATTATGATCAAAAGTCAAGTGTGAATATTACGATGAACTAAATCTTATTGCATGTGTCTGCAAATGCAGTGGTACGGTACCTACCGTGTACCAGCATAATGACGTGATCGTCTAGCAATGAGTGTGAACTTGAAATCTCTGCCAGACAGAGAAAGATCAACCTGGACAAACAAAGAACAGAGTATTTACTGTCTAAAAAAATCTAATATTGTACCAAAATGCAATAAAACGTAAACAAGAGCTGATTAGAAAATGTAATAGTCTTAACAAAGAGCCAAGGAGAGGAAAATTAAGAATAATGCTATAAAAAAAACAGACATGGACAATGCAATCAGAGTAATAGATGAACACAATTATGAACAAAAATATGAAGAAAAAAAAGCAGTTCAATTCCTGATGGAAACAATATTGTCTGCCACAAAAGTTGACAGTAACCCCTTTCCATGTCAAGTTGCTGAGAGCAATAATTATGTAATGTATATTAATGTGCAATAGACAATATCTATATAACGTAAAACCATACCTGTTTAAAGAAACCATGCACTAAGGCAACAGTCCAGATGCTATTCTTGAGAATGTTCCGGATTCCACGAGTTAAAAACTCGTTCCAGACAAACATTGTATCATAAAGAAAATGTCCTGTCTTATTATCACAAATGTTCTTTTGAAGGCTACGCATGACATTGTATGAGTAGCTGAAAAAGAAGTCTTTCCTAAGGTCCACTGTGTTTAAGAGCTTCTTGTATCTAAATCAATAAGAATGAGACAACAAGAAACATATTAGCATTAAATTAACAACATAAATTATAAATATGATGAAAAATAAAATGGAAAAGGCAAATTAACTTAAAAGCTAAACCACAAAGAGGAAGGAAAGTAACTTCCTCTCTAAACCATACCACACCTTGTGTTATTCGACTAATAATACAAACATCACATCCTGGTATAGTTGGCAGGTAATAAAGAGTACTACCTTTTATACGAAACTTCTAAGAGAAAGAATATATAGAGCTATAATAATATTTCTAACTTAAAATACGAAAAGTTCAGTTTTGCTCAAGAAAAAAGGGAAAGGAAAGATAACCCAAGAAAATTATAACTTGAATCAATAACTTTACACAAAAGGGTATAATAACAACATAGACTATAGATATATTACCTCCACGGTGTAGAACTCAACTATTCCTAACAAATGACAAATAAAAAAAAATATTTCCAAAAGTTCAATTGCCAATGTCACCACAATAATACAGGACAACAAAAATCTAATTGAAGTACATATGGACACTATTTCTGCAAGCTACCCCTCAGGTTTCCTTTAAGAACCAAGGACATATTACATTTACATGAAAAATGGACTAAAGACCTGTTCTCATCCTTAGAAATAGCCAAATTGGACCGGGCAGTAGAATTTGGAATTGGAATCATTTCGCTTTTCGAAATTGCATAAATTGGATGGCCGCAAATAGTTCCAATCTTTCTTCTCTTCGTTATCAATAGCATGTAATACGGTCCTAGAAACTTGACAATACCTGTAACGGGAGAACCATAAGTTATGAAGAAAGAAGAGCGAAAATGTGCATAAACAAACACATGCCGATAACACACCAACAATTCCATAACAAATGGTCACAAATTTAAGGCCACCCGTCAACATGTTCCCTTCATGTATCCGCTTGAGCAGGTCAAAACACTCATTATCTGTGTATGCGGTCGAATCTTCAAGAATGTTTAGATCGCTAGGTTCCAGTCTGCTGATCTTCAAGACTCTCCAGAACGTTCGGTTCTTGTCTCTTCCAATCATGTAAAAATTCTGTAACACACAAAAGGAATATGATTATGGTAGTCATTATGCATACAAGAAACTAAACTACCCATTTAGAGAAACAATGTAGAATCCCATTAGAGACTCATATAACCTAAAAATAAAAATAAAAAAGAACCAATGCATACAAGAAAATTTTTGGGCAGTTCTACACAGTGTTTTAAAAAGCGCAAGGCGCACTAAGACGCAATGGCCCTCTAGAGCCTAAGGCGCAAGGCGCACCAAAAGGCAAGGTCTTTTTTACTTAAGGCGTACTATATAAAAAACACAAGAAACTTATATACATGTGTGTATACAGAATAAAAACACTTTTCATGGACATAAATAAGTTTTAACCAAGAATAATATATAAAACATACATAATATTCAACTATCAATCTTCACGCGCTTCAAATGATCTAGTACGGAGATCTAAAACACAAAAAAACGCAAAGAAAATAAAAAATCCCACGAGGCGCACGCCTTTTGGCACCCGGGGCTTTGCGTAAGGCGCCATAAGGCGCATGCCTTTTAAAACACTGGTTCTACATAAGTTCAGATAGAGCAAATTCTTGTTCAAATTGAAGACAGCACATCTTCATAACAAGACGAGTTTCTCCTCACACTCTAAAAATCACACAATTTCGAGCACAAGGAGACCACAGATCTATTTCAAAATACACACGAGAAGAATCAATCGAAAACCACCGGATTCTACCCAACAAATCAAGAGTACACAAATCAAATTCACGTTCAACCATAACCAAGTTGAACAAACAGATCAGAAGCTTCAAAAACTAACGGAATTGACCACAGAAATCGTATAGAATCAGACTAAATACAAAGAAAACGCGTTTATACAAATCGAGTAAGAGATATTTACCGAACGCGTCTCATAGAGCCTGAATTTCTGCAAGCAGAGAGAATTAGGATCGGGCTTATCATGAATCAAGCTTCGTTGCTCCATCTCCGCACCCATAGTTCCGATCTCCAAGCAGCCTCCCCACCAAAAACCTCCAAACTCAACAGCGAGCACGAAAATCCTCAAAACCTTCAATCAGTAAACCATTCGACGCGTATCGACCCTCGCAAGACGAAGGCGAAAGAGAAAATGCTCAAGAACAGTAGACGCCATGGAATCAGAGCACCAAAACGAGAACAGAAAAAAAAAAATTCAAACAAAAATTGGAGGAGAATGATGCAGCACAACAATTACAAAAAATCAAAACCACTAACGAAAGATTAGCAGCTTCTTTTGAAGAAATTAAAGATGAACAAAAAACGAATCAGATCGTAATCGTATGGGGAAGAGATGAAGGATGAAGAAGAAGGCTGCACCAGAAAAATGGCAGAAAACAGGTTCCCAGACTGTATCCACACAAATTATGGTAACAATAATAATTGAATAAAAATAAATACACATAAAATAATAATATTATTATTATTATTATTAAATTAATAAAACATAAATTTTGGGATTTTCCTTTTCCTTCCTTTTAAGTAAATTAAATTATAAATTCATAATTAATTCGCCGTTATACTTATTATAGGCCGCCCAATCATTGTGTTCTTCTGGAAATACTTCCATTGGTGGTTAATTCTACCACTGACTCGGCCGGGTCACTGAATCAGATTGAACCGGCCAGCATTTTAACTCGAACCGAGTTTATCAAAGGGTTCACGTTTTATATCTAGGTTTAATTTTTGGGAAAAGTATATTTTTAACCCCTAAATTAAGATATTTAAGCACGATGAATTTTAGTTGTTGATTATTATTATCATTATTTTTAATTTATATCAAGACTAAAATAAAAACTTCATTAGTATATTATAATTCAAAATTAATTTAATTGCTCTTCAAAAAAATTTAATTCAATCATCATATTATTCAACATTACAACATTGCCACTAATGATTTTATTATAATTAAAATTTAACATTTTTAAAATGACAGGATAAAATTGTTTGATTTTAAAAATATAATTTTTTTTTCCTTAATTTTTTTTGTTCATGAATTTATGATTTAAGATTATGGGAACAATTTTTTAATTGCTTTTTTGTGAGCAATATTTTGTTTCTTTTTTTTCCTTTATAGATATTATTTATAATTTGCAACCTTGGAAGAGGAATGTCCTCATGGTTCACTTACTAATATTAAATTAAATTAAACTAAACTAAAATGTTAATTTAAATAAAAATAAGTCTTAACAATTAAGAAGAAAAAAAAGGAATAAGGAAACCTGTTAAAGTTCGATAAATGAAAAGCGAATATGCTTATGTGCCTTCCGTTGCCTACCTTGCTTGCTTATAGTCTTCTTATTTGATAATACAAAAGTGTCTTGTCCATATATATATATTCTATGAAACTTCCTTTTAAAATATTGTGATTATTTTTGTCTAAAAAAATATATTTGTGATTATTTGATATAACTTACACATATCTTATCTAATTTTGTTAAAGAAAATATTCTTCAATAATATAATTAAAGATATATATGATAGGAATTTTTTTTAAAAATTATTTTTGAAAAATGATGTACAATGACTAACTATTTAAATTAAGAAGAAAAAGAAACTATTTAAATTAAGATTTCTTTGATTTTTTTTTTTTTTTGAGATGAACTATTTAAATTAAGATTAAGTTGATGGTAATTGGCAAAACAATCGCATATTAAATTGTCATCATCCCTAAAGCTATTTTTCAACCTCTCACACTGGCAATTGTCCAAATATTTATTTTTTATTTTTTATCTAAATTGTCTAAATAAATTAGGGTCAACTAAAGTACATACATTATTTGTAATAAAAGTACTTACAAGGCAATTACTCCTGGTCCATAAATGAAAATTTGTGTTTTTTTAGTTGATGAAAAAAGGGGATTTTTTTTTTTAATTTTTTAATTTATCGAATGGGTCAGTAGCGTAGTTGGTTATCTTGTTTGGTGTTAATCAATTTAAGTTTCACGGTGACGAGTTTGAGTTCGGAAATCGATATTTGGCGATCAATGTACAATTTTCAGATAGTATATTCCATAACATTAGTCGAAGTACGCACAAACTGACTCTAACAATTATAAATATTAAAAAAAAAAAAGTTATGCCAGTAGTATTGTGTTATATTTCCTGGGTTCATCTTGTTTTTTAAGAACAATAAGAGAGTAGGGCAATTTGAACTACAAATATCGAAGTTATTAATAATTTATGCTTACTTTGATTACACCTACACTGGTTCTCTCTAATGTATACTTTCAAGCCTAATTTAACTCACACAATTGTTTTGATTAATTCTTTTATTTTAGTTTTTTTTTTCAATTCTATACAGTAAACTCATTCAATTGTCATGATTTGAACAAATTTTATACGGATATTTTAGCGTTTAGATTTAGTATATAAATATATATGACAAGTTCCCTCATAATTATGCAAGCTCATAATTTTATTATTTGACTCAAGCATCACGCAACTCGTTATTGATTAAATAGTGTTTAATGTTTGATGATGATTTATTGTACACCTACATATACAATTTCTAATATAGTGCACGTAAGGTACAAACAAAACATTTCTTCGAGCTGATGTGCAAAAAAAAAAAAAAAACATTTCTTCAAGCTGTAATGACTAGTCCTAAGATTTAAAAAAAAAAAAAAAAAGAAATATAAAAATAAAACTACCAAAATAACCGAATTAAGTTTAAATTCAAATATATTAATGAAGTGATATATATTAAGAAAAGAAGTATAAAAGTAAATTCAAAATATATATAAAATTTAAATTGAGTATTGAAATGTTTTTGTAAAAATGTTCGATTTTAAAACATATGCCTCAAATTGACACTACACTCTAAATTTAAAGATTGAAAATGTATTTTTGATCAAAATATTACTATCTTCTCAAAATTTAATGTCATTTGTTGAATTTTTTTTTAATTGAACATAATTTCCCTCTACATATATAATTTATCATATTATTAATTTAAACATCTATTCAAACCTTTTTTTTTGTTAGTTTAATAATATTGAAGGCTTCGAACCTCTAACTTCTTAATATTAAGACTTCGTTTTTTATAACTATTTTGTTTTTAGTTTTTGGTTTTTGATATTTAAATCTACCACAATTACCTTACTATATGTTTTTGTTATTTTGATATCTACACCTTACCTATAAGATACAAAATAAAAATTTAGAAGAAAAAAAAATAGTTTCCAAAAATTTGTTTTTATTTTTGAAATTTGATTAGTATTCACCTACTATATTAAGAAAAGATTGATACATTGTAGGAAAGATGACGTACATTATAGAAACCTTGAGTAAAAATAAGTTTAAAGTTTCAAAAATCAAAAATAAAAAATTAAATGATTATCAGGCCTAAGTCGTACAAAATATAATCAAAGCTTATTCGGACAAACATCTATTTAAACTTGATAGTTCTTTACACGATTTTTGTTAGTTTAATTAGTTGAGATATTAGTAACATCTCTTTGAAGTAAGAAAAAAAAACAAAAAACTAATCTCACTCCGGTATCTATAAAATAAAAATGATTTTGTTGTAACTTTACATGCTATCAATTATCAAAATTTTATATATTGAGTTGAAAAAAAAAAAGAACAAATGAAATGATGAAAGGGAATGAAAAATTGCTTGAGAAAATTAAATTGGGGGGAATGCAATTCTTTGCTTGCACAACCATCAAACATGAAGCTTAAATAAATTTGTGACTTATTAATCAAAGGAAAGAAAGCTGACCAAGAAATTGAATATTATCAGCCCAAGACAATTTCCATTATTTCCAGAGAGATCTATTATTTTATTCTAATTTTTAACATTTTAATTTACGCCAAATCATATAATAATATTAGTGGATTCACATAGAAAATGATTTGAGTATTAATTAAATCAAATGGAGGCAAAATGGTGACCGTATGATCTTGATCATACGGCAGGCCACCGAGGGGTTATTGGCTTCGAAGAAGAGATTGACTTTTTCAAACGTGGTCAGATCTCAGACGTGTGTAGAGACAGCTGGCGGTTGATTTGGCCATTAAGGCAACTTCTTAATTTCGATTATGTAAAAATGTAAAAGTCCTAGTATTATTGAAGTATGATTTTTTTTTTCCCAAACTACTCATATTTATTAGGGTGCAATATTATTAATAATTATAAATCAGGTTGAAATTTGGTTTTTATGATTTGATGTTATTTTAAAATTTAGAATCAAACGGAAAGAATTAGTTGCGGGTTGATTTTAGTGTTTGATCCTAATCTAATTCAATACCACAATTTCACATTTGATTCTCAATCGTTATTTTGCTCTCATTTTTTTAAAGTTATATCAACTAAATTCTAACTCTATTTTTTGTTAAAAAATAATTTGAAATTAAATATTTGTATTTATCGTGAGCACTCACTCATAATAAGTTGAGCTATTACTCTTATTAGCTATATTTTAGCATTAAATAAATAGGAACAAATAATTCTAACTTTGTATCAATTGGATCCCTAATGTTTGAGGAAACTTAAATGGACTTTCATGTTGTTTATAATGGCTAATAAATCAAGTATGTGGAGGTAACTATTTAAATATATATATTTTGTAAATGTAATTTATGTTGTTATCATTAATTTATGAGTAACTAATATTTCATGACTTTAATTTGTCGACAATCATAAACGACGTAAACTATATTCTAAGTTTTAACAAATCATAGCCATTAAATTTTAATTTTTTACAAAGTAGAGAGACTCTTTTTTTTATATTCGTAACTATTCGAGTTAATTTGTGCACAACTCAACTAATGTCACCGAACATGAAATCATTCGATTATAGATTTTGAAACAGACAGACGAAGTCTAATGTGACCAAATTTATAATCTTTCCTTTAAAATATATTGTGTATAAATAGAGTAGGATATATACCATAAAATTAGATATTTTTTTAAAATGTAGATGTCCACGATTAATTTTGTCATTTTCTTCGGCCGACAATGAGACGACGTGTCATGTTTTTGTGATGGGTGAAAAAAAAAATCAATTTCTCAGGATCCCATTGGGAGATATATCACACTCGCACGTCCGAGGTCCACTTCGTTACTCGCTTGATTGCTACGCCACGTGGCTTTCTCCCTGTGATGTTTTTTTTTTCATCGTAAATCACGTTCATTTTTTATCTTGATTTAGATAATGAAGTTTGAACTAATAATATTTGTGTGTGGATAGAAAAGCTTATGGTTTAATTTTAATAAGAACAACTTTCATTGAAAGTAAGAACTTGGCTCATTCCAGTTTGAAGAACCTCTGGAAGAAGATGCCAAAGCCGCTATAAATCTTAGCACAACAAAAAAATATATATAGAAACTTTTAATCCTCTCGAAATATTTTTAATTTTAGTTCGATCCGAATCATAAAATAGAGAAGGAGAATCAAATTAAAAGGACGAGTAGGAGAATTACTTCTCTTGTGTGTATACAATAGCTTAAGCTCCGAGTATTTTTAGTTTGAAGCGTGTGATAAATACTAACAAATAAATAATTAAGTTGAGGAAAAAAATAATTCACTTATATTAAACTTGATTAGAACTTTTCCTTCCCGTTATAAACTTGATTAGAACTTTTATTTGCAAGTTCACTTTTTTCTTTTCTCACTTCGCTTTAGTTTTGATTTAAAAGACTATTGAAAATTCTAGACCTATAACTCACTTGATCTTTAACTTTCATTATTTTTACTTGTAGGATCGCGATGCAACACTACGAATGAATAGAATTTGTCAATTTTTTAATTTTTAAAATATAATTTATATAATATAATATGTAAATATGATAAGCAAGAATTAAAATAACAAAATGTAAAAAATAAAGGGAGGAAGACACAACATATTTATGTTGTTCGAAAAATTCCTACTTCACTTCTCAAGACTTTTTACTCGTATTTTATTAGGCAATTCCCCTGCGATTGAGAATCAAACCGATACGAGACTCTTTTTTCCTAGATTAAAGAGAAACTTCAATATTTTTCATGGGTTCAAGATTAAACCACTTCAACGCTAATTTTTTCTAGGCTAAAGAGATATTCAAATTCTTTTATTAATTAAGAATTAAGTCAATTGATTTTTCTCAAAAATCCAGGTTACACCCACACTTTAATAAAAATTTCAAATAAAAAATAACTCTCACAAAATACCTCTTGTATTTTAAATATGGAAGTTTGACATTGACAACTTTCTTCACAACATTTGCAATACGCCGTTTGAAGAATGTGTGAAGTAATCGACACTTTTTAGAGCTTATTAGAATGCTATCGTTGTTGTAGAGTTTTAGTTGTTGAGATAATAGCTTTAATGGAGAAAAGATGAAAAGTGTTTGTTGGATTTATAACAAAAGGATAGACGAATGAGATTTGATGAATATAGGATAAAAGGTGGTAATCGGATTTAGGGTAAATGTGATAGATGGATGAGATTGAATGAAGATAACATAAAAAGAGTTTTGTTTCAAAAGAAAACAATAAGAAAATAGAAATCACATTTGTTTTCCATAGACGTTGTTCTTCACCTTTCTTTTGCTTGCAACTTCTTCATTTGAACTCTGATTTGAACAATTCAAAATATGTTGGAATCGTCTCTTCAAACTCTACATAATAGATACTTCAAACCTCCATAATTATTAATAAACAAAAACTAAATTTGTTATCATCAAATATTAGTGAATTAATTTGAGATAAGTTGCTGAAAAGCCAAATTACCAATGTTATGATATATATATATATATAATTCTCATGCTAACTCATCACAAATAACAAAATTGAAATACAAAATTTACATTTAATTAATTTATGTTTACTCATGACATTTGCGTAACTTATTTATAAGAACACGTTTGATTTTCAATATCCCTTCCTAAACATATTTTTCTAAAAAATCCTAACTTCTCAACTTGTTAAACATGCCAACTTTGAGTGGTTTTAAGAAAATATCTGCAATTTGATATTTTCATCTGATATAGGACGACAAACTACGAATCCTTCCGAATTACACTTGAGCAAACCGTAAAGCCCAACCACGGATTCACTCGATTTATATTTGAGCACACAACAACTACCACCACTGAGGCAACACTCCTCACTCGAGCACTTGTTTCAGAAGCACTCCCACACCGGAGTACACAGATGATCAATCATGAGCGCATTCAGAAGTACTCCCACCGGAGCACACATAAGGTGGCTCAACAACAGACTTTTCATCATTACTATTTCATACATCATATTGAGTCTCACAAATCTTTGTTTCATACTCGAGGTCCTTCCGATACGGTTAATAAGTCAAGGGTACAACTGCTCGGATACCACTTGTTAAAGAGACGACAAACCTATCCAGATCTCCACATTTATATGATATTGTCCACTTTGGGCATAAGCTCTCATGGCTTTACTTTTGGTTTCACCCAAAAGGCCTCATACCAATGGAGATCATGTTTGTCTTCCTTTATAAACCTAAGATTTACTCCTTATTTAACCAATGTAAGATTACTACACCATTTTGTTTGTATATTTCCAACACCATTTTCACATA
The DNA here is from genome assembly GCA_037833695.1 of Sechiopsis laciniata. Taxonomy (NCBI): domain Eukaryota; kingdom Viridiplantae; phylum Streptophyta; class Magnoliopsida; order Cucurbitales; family Cucurbitaceae; genus Sechiopsis; species Sechiopsis laciniata. The sequence continues at coordinate 6,293,980 of JBBMKA010000002.1, read as the reverse complement.
TTTAACTTGAATATATTTTCGATACAGTCTTTAATAAAGTTATCAATGTGTGCATACTACAATCATAGAACAATATTAGATATTCTTGGCTAGAGCAATTGTTGGCTTGATAGGTGAATAACAATTGCATCATTTTGTATAAACTACATTAAGCAAATTTCTTTGTCAATTTTGAAATAGGAAGGATGTACTACATCTTCACCTTCATATTTGGTCATTCTTTTTCTAAAATTTGATTGGAGTTGAAACACCATCTTTGCTGGCAACGAATGAGCCAAAATATATGAGCCTGTGGAGATATGGATGAATGCGGAATGTAGGGAGGTTGCTAGATAAATATCACCCACAATATGGAGACTAGAGCTCACATTGATAGAACCAATAAGATTAGGAGAAAGACAACCCATATTATTCATATCCTCACACACATCAACAAAGGAAGTTGATTCAATTGAACCAAAACATCTAAGTCAACATATGAATAATGTAATCACAAGATTCTTAAGGTTGAAGGACTAATTCAATATAAAAAAAATAAAAAATAAAATATAAAAAAATCAAAGGTAAATATCACCCACAATATGGAGACTAGAGCTCACATTGATAGAACCAATAAGATTAGGAGAAAGACAACCCATATTATTCATATCCTCACACACATCAACAAAGGAAGTTGATTCAATTGAACCAAAACATCTAAGTCAACATATGAATAATGTAATCACAAGATTCTTAAGGTTGAAGGACTAATTCAATATAAAAAAAATAAAAAATAAAATATAAAAAAATCAAAGGTAAAGTAGGTTCTACATAATTTAGTTTTCCTTAAAAAATAGGAGAAAAGTATGAAGAAAAAAAAGGGAAAACGTTCTACCAAAACACTCGAATTTCCAAATTAGTTCAAAATTTACCTCTAATCCAACTCAACCCAACTTTTAAATGCCAAACAAGTATATTATTCAATATGTTCGGAATAGTCATCATTGATGAAGTGCTTTTTTTTTTTTAATTCAAACACCTGAGAGTGTGAAATTTCAATTTTACATATTTCAAGTATGATTAATATTTTTTTTTATACATTAATGTTTTAATTAGTAATTAATAATTAATAGACTAAAAATTGCAATAATGCAATTGCTGGTAAATGAAGCAAACCATTTCCATTGTCAGCTAACGTGGCAGTTGGGTGACTGGCGCGCTGGCAGTGCCCGTGACTGTCTGTTTTCACATAGCCTTTTATTTGTCACTAAATAAAATTTGAGAGCAGTGACTGCACCCAAACATATACTGTTACAAACAAGTAAAGATTAAAAAAAACACTTAAAAAAAAAAAAAAAAATTCTGAGATGTGTGGCTCTAAAAGAGCCACATCAGGGGCAGCCACAGTTTGGGTGCAGCCAACCAAACTGCTCTCATAAAATTTTATTTGCATAGTGGGATAGTTATGATCCTAAATATTATGATAAGTTGTGGTAGTTTTTTATTTTATTTTATTGAAATAGAAAGTGTATGAATAGTTGAGATAAAAAATTCGAATGAAAAAATGACTAAATAATTCGACATAAATGTTTGTTAATGGGAAGGTTAATAGTAGAAAGCAATTTTATACCATATGTAAAATTTAATGTCATAAAAATCTTATAATTTTAATATGATCATTATCCCAAATTGCTTATATTTCCATGGAAAAGTTTAATTTTCTTAAAATTTTATCCCAAGTAACTAAGTACGTGCATAACAGAATCAATTCAGTTAGCCTATAAAATTAGATAAATATATCACTTTCATTGAAAATTAAGCTTGCTACACATTTAATTCATGCACAAAATTATCACGAGCAATTCATGCATTCTTATAAATTATAATTTTGTAAATATATCAATTTTGTATTCAGCACGTGCTTTATAATTTATTAAAGTCCAATGATGAAACATAAAATTTAAGGTAAAACTTCATTCACCTTTTCTTAGATTAAAAAAAAAAATCCAAACTTCATGCACCTTATTAAGTTTTAAGCTAAATTTTATTTTATGTTAAAAGATCCAAAATATGTTTTTTTTTTTTACCATATATGGGATAGCTTTGTGACTTTGAAGTTGAACAGCTTTAGAAGTTGTTAAAAAACTTTCATAAAACATTTTTAAAAAAAAGTTGCTCTAAATATACATGATAATTTTTTTAACATAACATATCATGCATTTTTTTTTTTTTTGAATAATAAAAAGGTTGTTTAGAAGTTACTCTAAATAATAGAAGCAAAAAAAAAAAGTTACTCTAAATAATATAAATAATTTTCGAGAAACAAAATTGTGCTCCATCAATCTCTCTGTAGGTAGATATGTTCTAAACACAATTTCTTTTAGAAAGATTTAAACATAAATTTTGTTTCTCAAATTTATATATTGATATATATATA
>JBBMKA010000002.1:6251026-6287916 GCA_037833695.1 Sechiopsis laciniata | reverse complement strand
GGGGTTTGATTTGCTTGATTGGGCCTTGTTTGCGAAAATCGGCATCGTTGAAACCTGAAGATGGAGCTGGAGATGCGAGGCCGAGTGAAGAAGCGAATAAGGCAATGTCGGCTTTGAGTGTGTCGATATCGTCCGTGTTTTTGGTGGCTTTAGGAGCCGCCATTGTTGCAGAGCTTTTTGGAGTTTATTTCGCGGCAGTGTATGAGAATGGAATGTTTAGAAGGTCGACGAAATTTCGGATCTGCAAAGTACAAACCCATTGGATGATCCGTATTTGGGCCTAAAAATCGGCCCATAATTGGAACAAAGCGATAGTTATGGGCCCAGAACTACGACGGCCCATATGTTGAAGGTGTAAATGATAGGTGAATTTGAAATGTACATTTTGAGAAAGTTTTGCAAGGAGAAAAGGGTAGAAGCTAGAAACCAGCTGTGAAATAATCTATTTTCAATTGTATTCATCTAGCTCATTTAACTTAAAAATTGTTCCATTCAATTTCAAACTGTTCTAACTGTGCATTTATGCAAATAAAAATTAAGTTACAACTAGTCGATTGATCTAAATTGAAGTCATAACTCATGCACTTATTTGAGATTAGTCATTTATATTATAATAACATGCATTTCAAATAACATTCATCGTGAGACTAAAACTTGCATACTCATACATGAATAGAAAATCTATGCTTAAAAGATTATGCCATATCATGTGAACCACATAACTTTACTTACAAATAAAATAATGTTTTTTTTGTTAGAAATTATGTGATTCACATATATCTTAAGCATGCACTACTTATAAATAGTTTTTTTTCTCTTATCATAGTCACTATTATAATCATGAGTATTTCAAATAATATAATAATTTGTACTTAAAATACAATTGGTAATAAATTACTTTTCATAATAACTCAATAGATGCACAAAACCCAAAATGGAACGTACAAAATCCATTCTTAAACTATGTTTCAATTAATTTAAAATGAGAAAACTCTAGGAGAATGAGACATTTGTCTTATGTGGTACTCTTTAATGTCACATAAATTTGTTATAATTAAAGATATTAGAAAATAAAATTATTTATGTGACACAAAGGATACCACATAGAACAAATGTTGGACTGCTCTACATATTGATGAAGTTTTTTCTCATTCAAAATTCTCTTAAAAGAATACATTTCAAAATCTTTTACATCATATTTTATTTTATTGATTAAAAAAAAGAACAATTAATGTAAGAATTTTTGTGTTTTATTTTTGCAAAAGAAAATTAAAAAAGAAAAAAGAAAAAAGGTTGAAATAAAAGCGAAGGTTCTCTCGTTTTAACATTTCTCTTTTGCGTGCGCGCCATATGAGAGTAGGTTTCTGGTGCTCCTATAAATAGCGTTCCAAAGAAGCAAAACGTGGATCCCAGCCATACTATTTCAAAGCTTTTCAGAATTTCGTGCTTTTCATGAAGTCCGCCATCGGAACCAGTCTTGTCCCGTCGCGATCGATCGCCACTACGGCAGATGCACTGCAAAATGCCGAATCTCACCAAAGGAAGCCGAGATTTGTGGCTTCGAAATGGAGCGTTACATCTTCAAGTTCAAGACGGTACGATTCCTTTGATCTATTACTTTTTTATCATTTCCACAGCACGATCTGATTGTTTAGCTTCTGTGAAATCTGGAATAAACTCGGTTTTCTGCTCGATTGCTTCGTGTTGGAGTTTGGATGAACAAAATGTAGGAAAACACCGAATGTTTGCGTGTTTTTTCTTCGTTAAATTTGGTTGCAATGATAGATTTGATCTGGAGGAATGTCGAACTTCGATTGAATCGGATTCTTTAGCATATTTTTTTAATGGAATCCGAGAATTAGAAATTTTATTTCAACTGATTCTTTGAATATACGGTTATAGTAGGTCGCATGCCTGGTAGCAATCTGCGGCGATTTTGTACGTCTCATCTCAACTCCAGTAATGACGGTACGATTCCTTTGTTCTTTTGCTTTTGGATCATTTCCATAGCACAATCTGATTGTTTAGCTTCTATGTAATCTGTAACGAAATCGATTTTCTGTTCGATTGCTTAGTTGGAGTTTGGATGAACAAATTGTATGAAAACCTCGAATGCTTGCTTGTGCATGTTTTTTCATCGTCAAACTTGGATGCAATGATAGATTTGATCTGGAGGAATGTCGAATATCGATTGAATTGAATTGTTAGCATTTTTTTAATGGAATTTGAGAATTGGAAATGTATTTCAACTAATTCTTTGAATATACGGTTATAGTAGGTCATATACCTGGTAGCAATCTGCGGTGGTTTTCTTAATATGTCTCATCTCATCTCCAGTAATGGAGTTGATGATACGACAATTTAGTTTATGCATAGATTCAGCTTGAGTTAGAACACAAAGAAAAGGATATTAAGTCTGTGTTTGTGTAATTTGTAGTTAGATTATGCAAGAGAATGAGTTTCTAATGCATTTTAGTTTGTGATCTGTAAATATTTAGTTTGAGAAAGGAATTTCGGATGATTGAATTTGACATTGTTTATAAGATTAGGAAACTCACATGTCAGATATACTATTATCATATAAGATCGATATACTAACTCGCATATTTCTATATTACTGATATTGACTGATCTTAGTTCTACCATGAAATCTGATGAGTAAGAGTAACTTTGTGTATTATTTAGTCTGCAAGATCTCATGAACTGTTATAAGTTTGCAAAATACACTAGTGCCCCGGCCTGGTTACTAACCAAGCTCAGACAATTGCATTATGTGAGTCTGATCTCTTTTGATAATCATTTGATTTTCGAGTTTCGATACCGTGTTGTATACCTTCTACAGGTGTTTTCATAATATAAGCATAGTTCTGAAAACTAGAAAGTGGTTGTCACTTATTTTTTTTTTTTTTTTTTTTTTTTTTTGAAATCTGACTAAAAACTAATTAAATGCTTCTTCCAATTGATTATGATAGATGGTTCATAAATGTAAAGAAATATTTAAGAGGAATAAAAAACATATATATTTCAAAAAACTGAAAACGAAGTCGTTAACAAACATGGCCTGATAATTGCTACATTCTACCAATTGATTATGATGTATGGTTCATTAAGTATGCTGTTGATCTTTTCTATATTCAAGGGATTCTGTGGTTTGCTAAGTTTTCAACTAAAGAGCTTGCTCTTGTTTACTTCCTTATCATTGCATTTTTTATTACAGTGATTTTGGTATGTGATATTAGATAGAAACAAAGGGAAGAATGAACAGGAAGCCTTTTGTGGAAGCCTGTTATGGTTGATGGCAAAAATGTTCCTACTAACGCCAAGAGCAAGTGGAATGCGAAGTGGAATGCGATGGATGGTAAACATTGCACTTCTTTTCTTTGGTGGTTTTTTTTTTCCTTTTTTTGGAGAAAATATATGCAGTGCTTTCTATATTTTGCTTGTGGTGGCACAGAATCAATTAGTGGCAGTAATTTAAAATTATTATGATCTAGATAATACTATGATTGGAACCATAGGAAGAAGTGCTTAAGAAAGGAAAATTATTAAGAACCTAAATGAAAAGTGCAATGTGTTATTTTGATGCTTGTAGGGGATTGAAAATCAAGGAACTAGTTTAAAAAAAAAAAAAAATCAAGGAATTAATTACCCAACACAAAATTTAAATCTATGATCTTATTAGACATTTTTTTAAAGTTTGAGGAAGTGTTAGAGACAACTTTTTAATCATTTGCCTCCTTTTAAAGAATTTTTTGTTTCTTACAAAAATAAATTATATAAAATTATAGGTATTAAATTCGTAATGTAATCATGGTTTAATCCTTTATATGACATTGATTTTGAATTTAAGGGATTTCTTTATGTTCACCAATTCAAACTTCTTGCTAAGAACAGTAATTCAGTGACACCAATGTATACCTAATGATTAGAGATCTTGGATTCGAATTTCTCTACCTCTAATTGTTGTAATCTAAAAAAAAAAAAAAATCCAATTCAAACTTCTTGTTGCCTTCTAAAATGAAGGTTGGACTTTCTTATTATTCTATTTTATGACAGATTATGCGGATGCTATATGTTGACATTGGAGTTCATGCTAATAACTATGGGAGCATATAACAATGTCTAGGGCACCGTAAGTGGATTGCGAAGGTAACTATTCTTCCAATTCTTTCTCTAGTAATGAACTTTAATTTGTAACTAAGAAATTTAGAAGAAAAACAATGTACAGTAGAATAATAAATAAAACTTCTTTTCATTGGATATTATTTGACAAATCACTAACTCGAGCATAGCTTTTCCTCAACTACATAAAGCATTATAAGTCTACTCGATATTTTTTTTAATACTTTTTATTAAATAGTTTGATGTGTCATACCATAACTATATTTCTTTTTATATTTCTCAAAAGTTGATTTTTCTTATTGAATGGCATTTCCACATCTAGATGGCAAAAGACTATCTCCTAGATAAGTTATGTCATTGTACACCAATTTTCTCTATAAATGATTAAACATTAATTATTTTTTTAATTGATTGATATATTTTAAAATCTATGTTTAAATTACTGGAGGAAAAAGAATTACTTCATTTATATCTATATGTGATTGATGTTAAACAATACCAAAAAAATTAATAATTTTAATTCAAGCATATTTATCTTATTTTGTTTCTTTTTTAAAAAAATGCATGTAATATTTAATATATATAATTAAATGTTTATAAGTTTGTTGCATTAATATATCTATAAAAAGCTTCAATTGAACAAAAATCAAAAGAAAATTGAAGACCGAAAAGAATAAGCGGGGAAGAGAGAGACAATTGATGAAGAGAGAGTGACTGCGAAAATGAGGTAAGGACTCGGATTTGAACAGTAACACACTGTTCAAATCCGAGTTAAATTAATTTGTGTTTTCTTAGTTTTTACAAGAATGATAATCTATAATAATACATAAACTTGAAAGTATTAAAAAAAAAAAAAAAAAAAAAAACTCAACTTGATAATTGGTTTATGTATAATAAGGCTTGTTTTAATTCAGTTTGGTTAAGTTAAGTTCAATTGCTGCTTCCATATTTAATTTATGACTACCAAAAATAACTAGAGAATAAATGAATTAAATTAAATAAATATTAACATGTAGTAAAAAAATGGTTAATACACCCTCAAATTTTTTAAAAAAAAGTAAAAAATAAAAAATTATAAAGATATTTTAGCAATGATATTTGCATCTCTCCTAGCTGGTAACTTGGTTAGCAACTTTCCCTGGTTTTTTCTTTTCTTCTTCTTTTTTTTTTTTTTTTTTTTTTTGAGGATAAGTTTCCCTGGTCTTTACAACTGCTATGTACACCTTGTGGGAAAGATAAGCTTCTGATTAGAGTTAGAAGTTCAAAGGTAACACGTGCCTCCCCGTGTAATCCATCTTCCAAAGTCAAACATCTGAAAACTCCCATCCCCACCATTTTCATCTGAAAAATCCAAAAGCCTGTACCAAAAACAAAAAATACAATGAAAATTCAATTATTCAGACACAGACGGATTAGAATTAAATAAGTACATTTAAAGTTGTTTTTCCCCCTTTGTTAAGGCCCCATTTGATTTGATAAGTGAAAATCATTTTATTTTTTATTTATTAAAAATTAAGTCTATAATTACTTTTATTTTAAAAAAATGTCTATAATTACCTTTACTTAGTTTAATATCCACATTGATTTTAAAGATCATATCAAAATTTGAAATTTAGTTTCAGTTTTGTCCACTTGTTTAAAAAATGAATATTTGTATCTTGTTTCAAATTGAATATTTTTATTCTCAACATTTCAATATGACTCATTTTAAGCTTCTCTATGGATCAAAAGTGAACATTATTGAAATGTCGAAGGTAAAAATGTTTATCTTTAAAATATATGAACAAATATAAAACTAAATTTCAAATCTAGTGACCAAAAAAGTAATTTTCCAAAAAAAAAAAACTTTCAATACCTTTTTTTAGTTTATTAAATTTAGTTAGAATTTAAATATTTTTTTATGGAAGTTGAAACATAATTTTAGAAAATTTTAATAAAAATAAGTTTAAATTTCAAATTTTAGAAATAGAAAGCAAAAATAAATAAATGATTATCAAACCTGGTTTTAGTTTTAAAGTTCCTTTCTTTTTTAGGGAGTGCCTATTATATATTTAAACTGAATTTTTGGATTGACACAAATGCGAAAGCGTAAAAATTTATTAGTTTCCTTATTAGTTACTTATGATATTTTGACAATATATAGATTTATAGTGGTAACTTACTTGTTGTATAAGTCTCCATCATCCGAATAAACTGAATCAGAATACCAATCCACCTTAAGAAACTTTGAGGTTGTGCTGTAAAAGTTAATCAAATACTATTTAGCAATTTTATTACTGTAATTAGAGTTATTTATTTCATTTTTTTTAATTAATTATAGTTACCTCGTTTCTATTTCGTTGTTACCAGAATCGAATGATTCCGAATCAGAATCTACCACAGGAAAGTCTGGAGGCGTGTGATACCTGTAAATGGGGTTTAGCTGTTAGGGGCGGTTTGTTTGACATATTTAAGTAGGATTTTGTTTTAGGATTTATAAACTCCTCGAAAACCAGCATTCAAACGAGATTTACTAACTCTTCCTCATTTTTATTTTTAAAAATAACTCTTATTTTTAACTATTCATTTTTAATCATTCATTTATAACTACTCAATCATTTCTAATCACTTATTTTTAATCATTCCTTTCAAATCTTTCATTTTAAACCATCCATTTTTAATCATTTCTTTTTTAACTACCGAAAATAACTACTCATTTTAAATCTACATCCAAACAAGATTTTGACTCTAACTTCTCTACACAAAAACTACATTCAAACAAGCTTTTTTGCACAATTCTCAATTTTTAAGTATTCAATATAACTCTTCAATATAACTCCTTAACCTAAATCCTACTTAAATATGTCAAACAAACACTCCTTTAGCTAATAATGAAAAATGTTTCGAGATAACCTTTTACCTCCATTTGTTGTTTTGCTCTTTTACGATACTAACAACTTTATTTATTTAATTAATTTGAATTTTTTTTTAAAAAAATAAATCTTTCTAGTTATTAACTTTAATTATTAAAAATGAACACTATTAAATAATGAAGAAGATTTAATTTTGACTGTAGTTTAAACCTTTTATATACATTTATTCTAAAATATGTGTAAATTAAGTAAGAAACTAAATTAGTAATCAAATGGTAATTTAGCTTTAAATTGCCCATATAAATTTGATTTTTTTTAGCCACAAACAAACAAGCAATTGGGTGTTAAATGTTAATTCAGATGTTTGGAAGAAAGCAAACCTGACATAAGTTGGAATTTCTGGCATTAATTCTACAAGGCCTTTGTTTTGTCCCATAGATTCTTGGCGCGAAGGTTGTAACTGTTCACTATCTTGTGCGGTTGCAGCAATGCCATTTTCCATGAAAACATAGCTGTCCGAAAGAGACCTTTTCATGCAAGACCTGCAATACACAGTATTATTTTTTATTGCAAGATAATTGTCTAATATTAATATTATAGTTTAAACTCATTTCTTTTTAGGGGTTTTTATAAAATCATTATTATTTTGTAAAATATGATAAATTAATTTTGTAATCACGGTAAACAAAATCATTTGAAGTCATGGATAAAGCTAACTACAGTGGTCAAATGAAAAACTTAATAACTTTTTACTAAAATATGATGAATCTAGACCTGTAATTTAACATAAAAGAAATTATTAAAAAGGCTGGGTTTCCAAAACTCTTATGAAATTAACAATTAATCATATGTTTTCAACTTTTTTTTTATTTATAATAATTTAGTTCATAAGAATATATTTTGACCATATTTATTAGTTTATTAACCTATATATGAATTTTGACGATATTATTTTACATAGCAAAAACATATTTTTAACCCAAACAAATAATTTCAAGACAAATCTATTGTAGGAAATCTCAACCCATTTTTAAGTTGTTTTTTTTAGAAAATAAGTAAACCAAAACGACGAGATGAGAATTGAAATTGTTATAATGAAAATTAGAGAAAAACCTCCATGTTTTAGGTTTGAAACGATCCAAGAGTCTGCGTTTCATTAAAGAGGGAGAAGGGTTCCCCAAAAACCTGTGAAATTAAAACAAGCACCAGTAAATAATATTAATTAAGTATATAATTCAACTACTTTAATTAGAGTAACAATTGAGTATCTATACTCACAAGTCAATGCCGTTTTGTTTGTCTTCGTCCATATACAAATTGTTTAGTAATCTTTGAAATGTCTTCATAAGATCTTTATACTCAATCGCTGGTCTCCATTTACCTCTTCTCTGAGAAAATAACTGTAATAAAACACCCCCATTAATGGCCCATTTTATGCTAAAACGTGATCAACATATAATGAACAAATTAAATGGAAGGTGAAATGCAAAAATACAATGAATATTTGTGTACATGAATGTCATGGAAGAAAACTATTTCAGTTGATTAAGTTGAGAATCATAAAAGAAAGTAGACTTTTTAGCACTTATAAGATTATACTATTCTACTAATTAAACAATTAAGGAAAATAATAACTACAAATTATTGCTAATTGATTATTGACTTTAAATTCTTTCCATGAATGTTTAAAGATTGAGTTTCTTGTTAGACCAACAACATTCCCTTTAATTCCAAGAAATTAAAACAAGAAATAAACAGTAAGTAAGTTGAGAAGGTTTTTGAAGTTATTATACCTTATTGTGGGCAGCTGAACCACCATATTGAAGAGAAAGTTCATCACCCATAGTCTCATAAATATCCATCAAATGGCCTTCAAGAGGGTGATCCAGATCAATTTCTGGAGATTGTAAATATCCAAAATCTTTAAGCTGATGTCCCAGAGCCGCAAACCCGTACGCATATTGAGCAATATTTGTTCGATCCAAGCAGTCAAAACAATTGGTCCTCAAAACTCCTTTTTGAAGCTTATTTATCTTTACGTTACATTTACCAATATTTCCATCATCGCTACCATTCCTGCACCAGAAGTTAGATTATAATTTTATTTGGGTTAGATTATAATTTTATAAGGATTGAATTGATTATTAAGCTGATCAAAACTTGGCTTGTTCAACCCAAATTAAGAATTATAATCTCTATATATATATATAAAGGAACCTATAAAAAAAAAAATAGGTTTAAGAATAATATCATGTATAATTTGTATTATGTTTTTTTTTTTTTTTTTACATATTTACGAACTATGAATCTAGTTTTTGAAAAGAAAACGAGATGAATCCTAACTCAAGAACTCAATTGAATTGGATTGCTCTAATACGTAAGATTAGATAGATTGATAGATTGACCAATCCAAAAATTTTAACTAGTTAAAAAAAATTTCCTAACTTAATTCAACTCGAACCTTGTCTACTCCTCTACTCATGTATACTTACTCAAGGAAGGGCAGAGCAGATTCGTCCGATGGTGAATTTCGAGTTAGTTGACAATGAAATGTGTCGTTCAAGTCCAGGGCTAATTTTGTCACTTCCCTTAGCATTGACAACGCCACATCAGCTTGGCTGCAAAAAGTGATTATATTTTTTTGGTTAGGTAAATTATATAAATTAAATAAGAATAAATATATTTGTGAATGAGCATTAATTAGATCAGGAAAATTAACATTATAATAACCATTTTGAGTGCCTTTTCAGATCCCACTGAAGAAACTTTACACGATCTCGCTCTGAACGTTCCGCATTGATGAATCCTAAAGAATTTGCATATTCTAAATGGAGTAGAGTTTCCCTCGGCTTCTTTTCTCCCGTCTGTGTATTAGTATATATTTTTTTAGAACCTTATCAAAAGTTATCCACAAAAATATAATCAATCTCGTTCGATAATTATTTGATCTTTTTTTCTTTGTTTTACTATCATTTTACTATGATATGTTGTAATCGTTCAATCGAAAAGATTTAAATTCATAGCTAAAATTGATAATCAATTTTAAAAATTGGAAAATTATAAATTTAGTCATAGGTTAAAACAAAAATATAGTTTAATCCTTATAGCTTTAAGACTCAAATTTAGCCCACTATTTAGTGTATGTAGTTGAAAAATAAAAAAAAATTAGGCTGAAGACAATGTCGTTTGTAATCTTCCGTGAATGAAGTATGTGGAGGTAGACATATGGTTTCATGTGTAAAATGTAAATGGTACAATTTTGTGTCCAATTTGTTACTTATCTCACATTGGCACTTTTCAATTATGACATATTGGCATGTGGGACTTGGGGAATAAAGAGAAAAATAGTTCAATTCATGGTGACCACCTACCTAAGAATATAATTTCCAAAGAATTTACTAAATGTTGTAGGGGGTGAAGTATGTCCCGTAACAATAGTCGAGTGCGCATAAACTGGTTGTGTAATCTTTAAAAACTTAATAAAAAGAAATGTACCTTAAGTAAATCTAAGACGATTAGAGGGGATCCATATCTGTCATCAAGATTCTTAAAGTGCAGTTTCGTGGCTGTGTAATCTTCTTGCTTCGGTACTGGAGGTGAAGAAATCAGTTGTGTTACATGAAAAAAATATTATAAATAGTGAAAGCTTAAGAAAATAAGGTTGAAACATTAATGCATACTTGTAACAACTGGATTGAATATTTTCAATAATGAAGTTTCTTGTGACCAAAATACTGGAATCGAGCCTCGATTTTGAACACTTGAACTTATTTGTAATGTTTGTCCTTGAAATGAATTCTCACTGATAACTTGTTCTGTCTCAACATCATTTGCAACTTTCCCTCTCTCATTTATCCCTCGTCTTAAATATCTGAATAAAACAAAATAAATAATCATCTATTTTCCACTATCATATTCCAAAAGAAAGAAAATTATATGAAAAATACTCAGAACAATATTACCAAATTGTACCATGAGTAATACGTGCTTTCCTTAAGAGTAAGGAGACACGCTTGTATATGTGGAACTATTTGATACAACAAAACAGAACCATTTGATAGACAATATTTTAAGAAAAAATCGTGATAATAGTTAAATGATGTCATATATATACACTAAGCAGAGTTTGCCTCCTCATTACCAATTACCAATAGAAACAAAAATTGGTTAATAGAAGTTCTGCTTATATTTTTTTATATTTTTTGAAATAGAAGGCATAAGTCCGTTAGAATTTTGATTTTTTGTACAAGATACATTCTAATTTTGCTAGGCCTAGTTTGTTTTGAAATAAGTTTGATAGACGTCGATTGTAAGACTTATTTGCCACAACGTGATACTTTTACAATTTCTCTTTGAAATATCTAACGTTATAAAACTTCTAGTCTTATTGTCGAGGCAATAGTTTTTCATAAAATTCTACCATATGGATACAATTTTTTAAGAAAACAATTTAAATCTATTTAAGATTCCAAAATTCTTACCTCGTGCCAGCATAATGACGTGAACGTCGGGCTATGAGAGTTAAATCAAAATCCTTGCCAGATACTGAAAGTTTAACCTGCAATGAAAACGTTTTAAATCCAATTATAAATTTATTATATAACAAAATAATGATATTTGAGTGAAAACTATTGATAGACAGCGTTGGATCAAAAATAGTCTTAATAACTAAAATATTTTGATTAAAACTTGAATATAATCCTTCATAATCACATTAACATCAAGTGACATATAGTTGAAATTGGTTAAGTATTAATTCATATCTTACCTGTTTAAAGAAGCCATAAACTAAAGCAACCGTCCAGATATTGTTCTTGAGCAGTTTTCGAATCCCTCGAGTTAAATATTCATTCCACACGAACATTGATTTATAAATATTTTGCTCTGTTCTATTTTGATTTAAATTATCTTGAACGCTACGCATAACATTATATGAGTAGCTGAAAAAGAAATCTTTGGTGAGATCCACTGAGTTAAGAAGCTTTTGATATCTGTTTCAAAAGAAAGAAAAAAAAAACCAGTTTTAGTTTAACAACAATCGAAAATGTGAAGATTCGAACCACGACCTCTTAATTATGGCAAAAACTTACGTTAATTGAGCTATTTTTCGATATAGACACTCACATTACTTGAATTTGTTTCATGAATATGGTTATGTATTTTATGCAATAAAGATGATAAAACAATAGTGTAAAAACTGTCATTGAAAAAAAAAAAAAAATCTAGGACTTCAACATTAATCTTAGAGCACAACTTACATACTTCTGAGTAAGATTTAGTCCATATTTCCCAACATACTTGAGGACAATAATCTGCTACATTGGTATAAAATATATATATATATATATATATATATATACACAAAATGATGATTGATCAATCAATGCTACGTTACCTATGTGTCATATTATTATTTTTACATTGTATAAGAAAGTATGTATAAAGTATTTACCATCACGTACGTAAGTTTTGCTCTTTATTTTAATCCTTCCACAGTTTAGAAAAGGAAATTAAAAAAGACAAGAAAAAAAAAAGAAGATAATGCACCTTCTCTCCGTATTGCAATAAGCTTGTTTGGTTCGCACAACAGGATTTGGAATTGTAACCATCATGCTCTTAGAAATGCCGTATACTTTTGCCCCCAGCATAGTGCCTATCCTCTTTCTCTCTTTTACTATCAGCATGTAGTATGGTTCTTCAAACTTTATGAATCCTATGTTAACCCAAAAAGGACAAACAATAAAAGCATTGAGAAATGGTAGCAAAAAAAACAAAACAAAACAAACCATAGTCAAATGTTTATTTTAGTTCAATAATAACTTTTTTTTATGTCTATGAGTGTCTGAGTTAGTTTACACAGACTTCGACTATTTTAAGATAATAAACGGTCATACATTACATAATTTGGCTATCAAATAAATTTATAATAAATTAATTTCTAAGTAGGTGAAGAGAGATGTTCATTTTTTCAACAGTGTCGAGGCCCCACGGAAAAATGGTAGCACATAAAAAAGTCGAATGTTTATTTTAGTTCAACAATAACTTTTTTTAAAAAAATCGGGAAATTGAAGCATTGATCCATTATACTCAAGTAACAATGCTCGTCTCTAGGCTAGGAATCAGGAAACATCAAAGGAATGAAGATACAAGAGGTGTCTACAAATTAATGTCATAGATGAGTCTCAAACTTGAGACCTTGAGGGGGAACACACCTTCAAAACCCAAGCCATGACCATCACGCCACTCCTATGGGACTCGACAATAATTTTTTTTATATCTGTGAGTCTCCGAGTTAACTTGCGCACCTCGACTATTTTTAGACAACAGACCGTCATACCCTACATAATTTGGCTATTAAGAAAACTCACGGTAAATTAATTCTTAAGTAGAGTGACCACCATAGATTGAAAGAAAAAAATTTTGGTTTGCCAAGGCCATCTTAATCTCTAGACCAATTAATGATGGTTTAATTCAACACATTCGGGTGGATGATTCAAATTTTTTATCTCTTGGTCGAAGATACTTGACAATTACCACCGAACTATATTTTCTTTAACTAAAGAGTAGGCAGATATGAAACTTCATAGAACTAAATATATATATATAATAAGAGTGAAATAGAAGAGTTGAAAGGTTACCAACAATTCCATAGCCAACAGATACTAACTTTAGACCACCCATAGATCTGTTCCCCTGATGTAATCTTTTCACAACATCATAAATCTCTTCTGTTGTATAGATTGTATGATCTTCAAAAATGTTAAGCTCAGAAGGGGCCATTCTGTCAATTGAAAGCATTTTCCACAATCTTTTCTTCCTCCCTCTTCCCACTATGTAATAGCGCTGTATTAATATTATCACGATTAATTAAATTGATGAAATCAGCAAAAACAGAGTATATTTGGCTATCAATTACAAGACATTACATTCCATATTCATTCTTGCAAATTCTCAAATCAGTCTTTAGACACTTGTAAAATTGGAAGGCCGTTCTATTTTTCAATGAGCTAGAATCCCATTAGCCACAAACAGTAACTGCCTACAAGCTTGAGAGTACATTTAATATCATGTAAGGAAGCTGGAAAGACTGAAACAGAAAGGAACTTTAGAACTTTCCACCATTTAATAAGAATTCTAGTCAGGCAAAATTTCACGTGTTACGAAATCAGAACAACAATCACATAAGAAAACCAAGGGAAGAGAAGACCTAAATTTAGGTGCTTCACTAACGAACATTATATTAGAGAGAATACAAAATAACCAAATGTCGATCAAATTAGAGCTAGGGTTTTAGAGACTTTATATAATGCACTCACGTAAAACCTTTTTATAAAATAGATTCAAAATTACATCAATGTCAAAATCATATATCGATGAGACAGCAACAAATCATTGATTCTTTTTTTTTAGTACAAGTTGGGAGAAAAAGACTACAAACCCTACAAAAAGGATATTACTGAAAGCAGATTTCCACCGAATAATGAAATCATCAGCCAACCCACCCATCATCCACATAATTACTATATCAATGTAGAATCACCCCTAAATATCAATTTAAGCATCGATAGTTGTCAATTCTATTTTGAATTCATTCAATTTGCATATACTAATTAACAGCTTGATCAATAATTGTCTAATAGAAAAAACTTCATCCAAAAACGTCAAGAACAAATTAAGATTGAAGGAAGAAATAATTTAAGAAAATCATCATCGTGCAAACACGTTATAAACATATTCCGAATTGAACTTTTGAATTCCTTTTTCCAACTCGATAGGATGCAATTCGTGCTCCAAATATACAATGCGGCATTCCAACACATAGAAACACAAATCGATTCACAAATGCATTCAATCAATCAAATTAACGATATGATTTTAAACACCAGAAGAATAAGAAATTAAAAAAAAAGCATACCGCAAATGTCTGGTAGAGCCAGAATTTCTGAATGTCGAACTTGCTGGAGTCCGACGATTCCATTGATAATCGAACCTATTTTCGAACTTCTCGAATTCAATCAACAGCAATCCGATGATAGCTTCTTTGTAATTTCAGCAACAAACCTTCCCGCCCGCGGCGAGAAGATCTTGAAATTAAACGAAATTCAGAATGAGAATTTTAAAAAAAATTTAAAAATAAAAAAATTGAAGAATGTGATCGAAAAACGAAATTAAACTCGAAAATTTAGGAGAGAGAAAAAGAGATAGCAGAGAAAACAGAACTTGCGAAGAAGAAGTTTGGAAGAATCTTATGGTTTTAGCACTCACCGTTCAAACCGCGGGAAGTAAGGTTTTCCGATTCAATTTCCGTTTCTTTCTTTATATATATTTTACTTTCAAAATCTCATATATTTTGATGAAACAAAATCTTTATTTATTTATTTTTTTTTTTGAATTCAAAACAAAATCTTTATCAATATATATAAATATATATTATTTGAAAACTAATATTTCCTTTTCTTGTACAATTTTTGTTTCCTTAACCTACTGAAGACAGCCTACAATGAAATTCTCTTTAAAAAAAAAAAAAAAAAAAAAAAACAATAATAGTTAGGTTGTGAAATTCATTTTTTTTTAACGGGCTTCACATTTATGATTTTTTTTTTTAATTAATTTTTTATTCAATGATCTATTTGTTAGTTGAGATATGCTTAAAATCAGTTGTTTATAATATTTGTATAAGAGATAAATAATATATTCTCGTCATACTTTCTATTTTAATTTATTCTCAAATGTCTTTTTTAATATGTGTCTAATTATGAGTGGAATATAACTTGGCCAACTAATTTTTCATTATTTAATTGGTTTTTCATTGGTCAATCTCTTATAGGTTTATTGGTTCTTTTTCTACGAAGAATTTTGTGTATTAGAGTATTTTCTACCTACAAGTCGTGCTTTTATATTAGGATGGACACAGATTAATTTTAATTTTTTTATATGGTTTTTGCAATTGGTTCAATTATTATTTTGATTTTCCAGCAATATTTTATATTAAGCCAGTTCTTTTAAGAAAAGAATTAAATCTAAATATAATTTTTAACAACTATAGAATGGGGAGGGATTCAAATAAAAATAACCTCCCTAAAGTAGAGATGTCCACGGAGGGTCAAAGTTGAGAATGACTTTTCTATCCTCGCCACCAAAATTCATCCTCATCCTTGCGTAGATTCCCTTCTTTTCTTTTTTTTGGATCCGGATGGGAATTCCGCGGGAACCGGCAGGGAGCAGGTTTTCCGCATGAATTTTTTCAATCTATTTTTCTTTTTCTATTTTTTTTCATATGTTTTTTTATAATAATTTTAAATAATTAGATACCTTTACATGACTATTGATGCCTTTTATATTAAAATATTAATTCCAAACAAACAAAAATTACTTTTCATAGTGAGAAATCGAAGATTTTGATTTTTTTTAAAAAATTGGATAAGATTCGAAATCAGTTTTGAGAGTGAAGATCTATGCTGATTTCAAATTTAAAACATATAGCATAAAAAAAATATCTTGATATATATACTTATATATTTTTATATAATATTAAATTTAATATAGTATTAATAATTAAGGGAAAAAAAACTATTTTGTTATAGAAAGTCAATATGAAATTTGTAAAACAATGTTTATTCAATTACTCAGTAAGTAGCATTACATTGTTCCTTCTAGTTTTTGCATTTTTATATATAATCATTAATGATTTGTTTGAGTCGTTTTTTATTTTATATTGGTTAGCTATAAAATTCTCAATATGATGTGGAAGTTGACTACTATACATTACATTATAATTGCAAATTATTTTTCTTTTTATTTGATATATATCTGTGAATGAAGGTATTTGGATCAGCTAACTCGCATATTTTAATCTTACACCATTTTATCGTTAAGAAAATTGACAAAAACTTGATTAGATATATATTTACCTAGAGTAAATGTATAAATATTTGTTTCTGTACGGTCATCTTGGCCACTTGTTCAACTAAATTACATTTTAATACTAATTTAATAGCGAAAGTGAGCAAAAAAAATAATATGGAGATGCGTAACTTCTTTCCTCTTTTGTTGCAATCAATATTAGAATCAATAATATTTTTTAAACAATTGGAATCTTTTATTTAACTCTTATCATCTCTAAAAAATTAATTTTTGAAATATTGATATGTTTTAAAATATTCAACTACCAAAGGATGTTTACAAATAAAAAACAAAAGTTGATCCACCACGATTGGAATTAAATAGATACAAGTCATTTCTTAAAAACAAATGCAGATATACTTTTTAAGAGAAAGTTAATAGATATACTATTCATAGATGAATTTAAAACTATTACTGAAAAAAAGATAACAATTTATCATGAAAATCATATAAAGTTGAAGGATAAAACTTATTTTGGGACGAGAAATTTAGTCTCGGACTGTTGTATTTTTTTATTCAACATCATCTGAAGGAGAGGATTCAATGTGGCACTTGAACAATCTATAGATTCTTTGTTTTTATAGATTAACTTTTTTATTTGTAAATCCAATTATAATTGCAATTTTCCTAAAAAAACCTCTTTTAGTACATTAAATTATAATACTTTAGTAGAAACAAAATATTTCATTGTTTAAACTCATGTTTACATATTATATGTTCTGTTTTCAAATAGATTTTAATTAAAGAATACTCGAGAACAAATAAATGAATCTAAAAAAACAAAAAAGCATTGGCTCATTGAGAGAGAAAATATGTAGGAAAATTTCCAACGCCATTTTTTCTCTTGAAACCGAGAAATCGTAGCTCCATTCCAATATACCCGGAGTAACAACGTCCTTCCCTAGGACATTTCCAACACCATTCTTTAGACCGACCTGTGAAAACTGTGCATTGCCTCAGCTGAGTGAGGGTGTAAAGAGCAAAAAGAAGGAAGATGAGCTGATATTCTTTTGTTTTTCACTTATCCTGTTGTCTTCAAGAGAATTTGTTGCCATAACATGATATAAGAATTCTAGAACCCTTCTAAACAAGAAAAATGCCTTATTTTTTTCACAGATTTAATCATGGGTGATAGTTGACAATAATTCACAAATAGGGAATTAAAGAGACTATATCTGCAATTGTTAATTTGATCCAATGGAAAAAAAATATTTCCCTAAAAATATTTACAAAGTGAAAACTATGAGAATTAAGAACCTGGAGTTATTTTTGTGGGGGCTCCAGATAAGAGTTAGCGTTTGATACTCTTATTCTTCAACTTCCAGCTTTCTTTTGACAGCCAGACAATGGCTGCTGCTACTCACAGATGACCGAAGATTAAACTCCAAACAAAAATTTCTGCACAATAGCAACTTTTCATCTCTCCCTCTCTTTTCGCAGATATCGTATCGTCCTTTATTACCACCTCCTCGAGCTGACATTTTCGCTTTTTGCTACAGAAACTACATCCTTCGAATGTAATTAATCAGATGAAAGAAGTCAATGTTGATTAGCAACTTCAAGTAAGCTACATCAGAAGAGCATTCCACCATGGCTGACCCAGTCAAGGAAATGATCAGAGTATTCGGAAGCGATATCATCAAGACTATTGTCAGTTCCACACCGTTGTTTTATCTAAAAGCACAACAACAAATCAACTTTAGGGTATTAGTTTTAATTTGCAAAATGTCATGATAACACTGGTCAATAGTAATCGGAAGAAATAAAGAAAGGAAAGCAAAGTTACAGAAAGAAAAAAACTCAGGATAGTGGTCCGATGAGAATAGATAGTGTTAGGCAGAACAACCAGCGCTCGACATATTTTTTCACTTTGGACATAAACCCTTGTAGCTTTGTTTTTTGTTTTACCCAAAAAAACTCTTACCAGTGGAGATGGTTGTTCTCACTCATATATGCATGATTATATGAGACTACTTGTTTGTATTCTCGGACTCCTAAACTTTTCTAAATCTGAACTTCATAAGTATTCTGAAAGTTCATAGTGATTTTCTGCCCCATGAATGAACTAATGGTTACCGTGAGATCTTTATTCATTTCCTTGTGTTAGATTGGGGCGAATAGTATTGAATTTGATGAAATTGAGTTCATTCTTCTAACAAAAGTATGCAGAATCAATACTTTTAAGAACCAAACGTGTGAGACTAAATATAAACTGCTTACCTTTGTGCTTGATCCAGACTCACTTGCAGATGAGATAAAGTCTATCTTCATGTCACTTGTTACTATTTCAGATGAAAGACTGGTGACAGACCTATAAACCATGTACAATAATAATAATCAGTAATCAGATTCCCTACTACAGTTAACACAAGAAGACCAAAAACTACAGAAGGCAATAAAAACCTACAAACAATCGGGGGTGCTTTAATTCTTTGCTAGATTTTTTTTTTTTTTTTTTGATAGTCGGAAATCGGAGTTTTGCCCAAAGGTCTGCACCTAGAGGACAACAAGTGAATTTACAATTAAACTCACTCGTGGGTTTCGAACTTGAGACCTGTTAGGATTCCACAATTATGCCACATTGAAAAAGTGGAGAGTCCTTCAAACATAGATGAGATGTGTGACTTACTCCTCACTTAACTAGATGATTTGAGATGGATGTCCACATTATCTAATATAGTATCACAGCTCATTAGACCCAAACAGATATTCGGTTCAATAAAATGAAATTGTGATCTAATTCAAGATTGGTGAAACCCAAAAGAGACACCATCTAGGGGAACATGTTAGGATCCCACCATTGTCCCAACAAATAATAATGCTTTTCATCTATTAGAACAGAACGCACAACAAATAGAAATACCTTTCACATAACTCATCTTCACATGAATTTCCAGATGAAGAAATCCAGTCCATATCCAGAAAATTTGAGCAGCTGCATGAATCCCCATGCTCATCATGACAAATATGATCAACATCAAGCATTTGATCATCCTGCATGTTTTCATCAATATGCCTGCGACACATAGAGGAGTTATTGGTCAAAGATGGCAATAGATAAACTTGTTTAAATAACTAAAATATGAAGCTCTTTATGATAATTGTTTAATAGTTAAGTCAAGGAACCAATATATAGAATAGGGGAGATTTTTTTTTTTTCCTCTTTAAGTTCAACAACAATTTGGGATTGGAGATTCGAACTCATGACCTCTTGGACATCAGTACACACTTATGCTGATTAAACTATTGCTCTTGTTGGCGAGGAGAAAAGTAATTAGTATGTTTGAAAACTTAAAAATTTAGAGCTTGGACAAAATTTAGGATAATGACATTTTGTTATCGTAAAATTTTATCCTAAATGTAAAGGGAAAAGCATAGGAAATGTGATGTGTTGACAGACCTGCAAAGAGATATGTCCGATTCGCAAGTTGAGACAACTGGAGTAGGGTCTGAGAAACCATTATTGCATTCTTCGTTCAAATGAGGAAAGGCCCTGCCGATTCCGTCATGTACCATATCAGACTCACTCTGACCATGTATATTGCCATCTGATAGTGATCTTTTAAAAGAGGTCCTTCAGAAGGGTGAAAAATTAAACTTAAGAATTCTAATTACCATTGAACTCTTTAACAAGTATAACAAATATAGCATAGATTGTGTCCTGTTATTTGTCACGTCTCATTCTATGCTACACGCGATATTCTCTCTGTCTATTAAATCCGTAGAGCATAGCATAAACGTGTACCTGATATTATCATCAATAAGATCAGAAACACGCTTCCCAAGATTGTAGTGTTGGTCTGAATCTAATTCCCACAATGCTGGCTTTCCCGGCAGTGGCTGATAGTAGCCTAAGAACCTGATCGAATACCATGTCAAAAATTATGTTATTTTGTCCAAGTTCACAATTTATAAAACTTGTGGACACTATGAATCCCTGACTTACACGTTTATGGCACGTTGTTTCTCGGCATCTAAGTACGCATTGTTGCAATAACGTTGTAGTGTTCTGAAAAACTCCTGAGACTGTGTTGCAGCTTTCCATTGGCCTCTTCTCTCAGAAAATATCTGTTGGATGTAGATTAAAAATTATACATGGATAATGGTCAACTCAGAGTGGCAGGTCATGCACAAGTATGATAAGAATACGACGGGCTTAAACCCCATTTAGTAGGGACATCACAATCAAAAAATATTATTGGTCTTCAAAATAAGTTTACCAATATTGGACGAACAAATGTGGGTAAGATCTATTTGGAAAATCTCACGATAATCATAAAACCACAAGTATTAAACTTTACATGAGATGGTCGACAGTTGATTAAATAAGTTACGTTGTTAGTATCAAGCCTATTTTTAAGACCATCATGAGTTGGTTTAGTAGTCAAAATTCAAAAGGGTCTTTGGGAACTAAGGAAACTTAATCCATGGTGCCCACCTACCTAAAATTTAGTTTCTTAAAGATTTTCTTGACAACCAAATATAATAGGGTTTTGTCCCACGAAATTAGTTGAAGTGTGTATAAGCTAGCATGGAGACTCATGAATATTTTTAAAAAGAAGTATCAAGTCTATTCTAACCAAATACAAGACCTTTTTTCCCTCTCTATACCTATCAAAATCAGGACTTCAAGTACCTTATTATGTGCCGCAGAGCCACCATATTGTAATGCAAGGGTGTCACCCATGCTCTCATATGCCTGCATCAAATCCTCTGCCAAAGGGTTGTCCAGATCCATATTTGGGGAATCAGTTAACCCTACAATATGTAATTGGCGTCCTAAAGCAACTAGCCCATAGGCATATTGGGCAACATTTGTCCGGTCTAAACAGTCTATACAATTGGTCCTTAGGACACCGTTTTGAAGCATTGCAACTGAATGATTTTTAAGTACACCATTGGAATACACCCTACTATTAGCATCTTTTTCGGGATTTTCTTCATTTTCATCTTCTGTTGATAGGCTCTCCCCTGAAGAATCAGTAACTTGATTTTTCCTGATGCATTGAAACATACGTAATGTTGGTCAAAAATATTATTCAAAATGGGGCAACCTAATGCCTTTCTTACATCTACATAGGCAAGTATGAGGGAACAAGTTTAATGCACCTAATAAATCACTATCTGTAAGACTTACTTAAAATTGGTCCAGCTTAATAATTCCCTCGAGCTTAAATTGGAAGCTATTTGACAGTTGAAGATGCCAGTTAAGTTCAATGCATATGTAGCAACCTTTCCAAGCAGCAACAAAACATTGGAGGATTTGCTGCAGAAAGAGTTATCATTAAAATCATAATCACATATAAGTAATCAGTTTCAATAGAAAAACGTTACTGCCAAGTCCAGAATGATTATAATACCTTTTCGCGTGTTTGTTCAAATCCCAATGGAGAAATCTTAAGCGGTCTTCTACAGATAGACTTTTGTTTATATACTTTATAGCATTTGAAAACTCAGTACGGAGGATACTTTCTCGCGGCTTCTTCTCGCGCGTCTATTACGCAAATGATTTTATAAAGAGAATGGATTAGAATTATTGAGAGAAGAAAGAAGACAAAAGATTGAATAACAGAGGTCACAAAACAAAGGAAAATACCTTAATCAAATTCAATATAATTATTGGATTCCCATATCGCAAAACAAGATTCTGAAAATGTAGTCTTGTGGCTTCGTAATTCTGGTCCTTCTTTGACACTGGAAGGAAAAACAGATTCCAGCGTTTTATAAGAGAACTAACCAGTAAAAAAACAGTAATACATAAACAAGTAACAATCATACATATGATATCGGGTCTAATATTTAGCCGTGAGGTTTCCTGGGACCAGAATAGGGGGATCGATCCCCGGTTCTGCACCACTGAACTTATTTGAGTCGGTCGCCCATCAGAAGAATCTTCGAAAACAATCTGTTCTGTCTCAACATCATTTGCTACTCTTCCCTTCTCGTTAACACCTCTTTTTAGAAATCTTCACAAAATAACAGAACAACAAAATGTTAAGATGGCTTGCAAGAAAATGGATAATCCGCAGAACATACATTAACACAATTCCATAATATTAGCCTAAAAGAAAATTGGATATAGAGGAAAGAATAAGCAAAATTTAATCATAGGATCCATGTGATCAAGATAGTAGAAGCATCCTGCGTGGATGGACATGCACAACACAAGCATTGTAGTCAGATTTTGATCAAAAGCCATGTATCAACAATACAATGAACTTAATCTTATTGAATGTGTCCACAAATGCAATAGTACATACCGTGTACCAGCATAATGACGTGATCGTCTAGCAATGAGTGTCAACTTGAAATCTCTGCCAGACAGAGAAAGATCAACCTAGACAAACAAAGCACAAAGTATTAATTGTCTGAAAGAGTCTGATATTGAACACAAATGCAATAAAACCAGCACGAGAGGAGGATAGAAAATGTAATATTGTCTTAATAAAAAGGCAAGTAAAAATAACAAAAGAACAATGCAATAAAAGAGATAAACGTATAAAATGCAATCAGAGTAATAGATGAACAGAATTACAAGCTAAAATATGAAAAGGCAAAAGCATTCCAAATCCTGATAGTAACAATAATGGCTTATGTCTGCCAGCAAAGTTTACACAATGACAAGTTACTGAAATAAAAAATATTAAACTTAAGTATCTATAAATGTGCAAAGCCAATTCTCTATGAATCATAAAACCATACCTGTTTAAAGAAACCATACACTAATGCAACAGTCCAGATGGTATTCTTGAGAGTGTTCCGGACTCCACGAGTTAAAAACTCATTCCAAACAAACATTGTATCATAAAGTAAAGTTCCTTTTTTATTATCACAAATGTTCTTTTGAAGGCTACGCATGACATTGTATGAGTAGCTGAAAAAGAAGTCTTTCCTAAGATCCACTGTGCATAAGAGCTTCTTGTATCTAAAATCAATAAGAGGGAGACAACAAAGAAACATATTAGCATCAAATTAACCAAAAAAATTACAAATTTGATGAATGAGAAAAAAGAAAAGACAAAAAAAGAAAAATTAAATTAAATGCTATACCATAAAGAAAGAGAAAGAAAAGTAACTTTCCCCTCTCAAACCATACTACCTTGTGTTATTCGACAAGTAATACAAACATCACATCCTGGTACAACTGGCAGTTAATAAAGAGGTGCTACCTTTTATACGGAATTTCTAAAAAAATTGATCATATTTCTAACTTAAAATACGTTCATATTTACTCAAAAAAAAAGGCAAAAGAAAGAGAATCCAAGAGGTATACAGCATCATTTGTAAACGAACTTGCATCAATAACTTTACACCGAAAGGTGTATTAACAAAAATAGACAACAGATATTACCTCCACTGTGTAGAACTCAACTATTCCTAATAAGTAACAAAAAAAAAAATTATTTCCAAAAGTTTAACTGTCAATGTCATCACAATAATATAGGACATCAAAATCTAATTGAAGTACATATGGACACTATTTTTGAAACTATCCCTTAGGTCTCCTTTAAGAACCAAGGACACATTACATTTACATGAAAAATGGACTAAAGACCTGTTTTCATCCTTAGAAATAGCCAAATTGGATCGAGCAGTAGAATTAGGAATTGGAATCATTTCGCTCTTTGTAATTGCATAAATTGGATGCCCGCAAATAGTTCCAATCTTTCGTCTCTTTGTTATCAATAACATGTAATGTGGTCCTAAAAACTTGATGATACCTGTAACAGGAGAAACCATAAGTTCTGGAGAAAGAAGAGCAAAAAATGTGCATAGACGAATACATGGCGATAACGTACCAACAATTCCATAACAAATGGTCACAAATTTAAGCCCACCCGTCAACTTGTTTCCTTCATGTATCCGCTTCAGCAAGTCAAAGCACTCATTATCTGTGTATGCGGTAGAATCTTCAAGAATGTTTAGATCGCTAGGTTCCAATCTGCTGATCTTTAACACTCTCCAGAACGTTCGATTCTTGTCTCGTCCAATCATGTAAAAGTTCTGTTACACCCAAAAGGGATATGATTATGGCAGGCACTTTATAATATAGGATTAGAGAGTAAATAAAATAAACCAGATATATCAAAATAACCCATTATGTGAAACTTTTGTTTTTATATTCATGACTGTGAGTGTTTGTGTTTGGGTTAGCTAACTCACACCTCGACTACTTCATCGAACAATTATTTGACTCGATAATATATGGTTGTCAAAAAAACAAGCAAGAAATTGATTTTTAGGAAGGTGAGGATCATGAATTCAAGCCATAGCCTTAAAATTTCACAAGGCCATTTTGAACAATGGGCAAACTTATAATAGTTAAGCTGAGAGAAGGATGTAAGATCCTATCAGAGACTCCATAACCTCAAAAAAATTAAAAAATAATCAATGCATACAATAAAATCTTAGAGCAGGTCTACACCAGTTCAAATTGAGGACAGCACATCTCATGTCGATTTCCTCTTCAAGACTCAAGGAGGCCACAGATCCATTTCGAAATACCCATGAGCCATGAAAAGAATTAATCGAAAATTACCGGAGTCACCCAACAAATGAACAACAAAATCTTACTCAATCATAACCAAGCTGAACAATAGAATCAAAACTTCAAAAAAAAATACTCACGGAAACGAGCTCATAGATCGCGTAGAATCGAATTAAAGATAAAGAAAACGAGTAAGAGAAATTTACCGAACGCGTCTCGTATAGCCTGAATTTCTGCAAGCAGTGAGAATTGGGATCGGGCTTATCATGAATCAAGCTTTGTTGCTCAATCTCCGCACCCATAGCTTCGATCTCCGAGCCTCAAGGCCCGGCCTCACCACCAAAAACCACGCAAAGCTCAAAATCTCAACAGCGAAGCCCCCTCGCTGCAGAAAATCCTCAAAAACCTCAATCAGTAAAGCAGTGGACACAAATCCACCCTCACAAGACGAAATCGAAAGAGAAAAAGCTCAAGAACAGCAGACACCATAGAATCAGAGCAGCAAAACGAAAAACAGAACAAGATTCAAGATAAATAGAAGGAAAAGGAAAAATGACGCAGAAGAACAAGAACAAGAAGTCAAATCACTAGTGAAAGGACGAATTTGAGCAGCTTTATTGAAGAAATAGAGATCAAAACCAGTCAGATCGTACTCGTATGGGGAAGAGAAGAAGATGAAGAACAAAGAAGGCCGCACCAGAAAAATGACAGAAAATAGCTTCGAGGACTGTATCCACACAAATTATGGAAATAATAATAAATTGATAAAAGAGAGCAAAATAAAAATTAGGGATTTTTCTTTTTATTCCTTTTATGCAAATTAAATTGTAAATCGTAATTAATTCGCCGTTATTCTAATTATTGGCCGCCCAATCATTGTATTCTTTCTGGAAACACCTCCGTTGGCGGGTAACTCGATTACTGACTCGACTCTTTCACTGAGTCAACCCGGATCGGTTCGAATTTTTTACTCGAACTTAAGTTTTTTTTATACATTTTTAATCTAGTTTGGAATATAATTTCAATTTAAACTTTAAAATTAGATATTTTTATTCTTAATATTTTAATAATACTCCATTTAATATCATAATAAAATCGATAATTATATACGATTAAAAATATGATTTGATTTATTCTTAAAAAATATATATATAATTTGATTAATTTTAAATTTTAATATATTGATAAAATTTTTATGAAAACTTAATTTTAAAAAAATATATCTTTAAATATAAATTGAAAAATATATAAAAATTAAAAACGATTATTATTAAAATATTAGAGATAAATGTGTTCAAACTTTAAAATTCATTTCGTAATTCAAAAAATATATATACATTTCAAATTTGGTGAAAATTTAGTTCAATTCATGATCACAAGTTCTATCTCTGAATCGATATAGCGAATTTGTGGTTTCCTTCTCTTATCTTACTAAAAAAATAAGTTAAAATTTTCTTTTTATTTTTTCTCTTTTGTCTTATTGCAATAGGCGAGTTTCACACGGGTAAAGACGATTTTGGGGTTCACGTTTTAAAGCAAGGATTATTCTTCTTTCCAATTTCTTTTGTTTTTGTTTTTTTTTTTTTTTTTTATTGCGCCATTTGTTAGGGGTAGTTTGTCCCTCATTTATGGCAACTATTTAAATTTTCAACCATTGCCTAGAGGAATGTCCTCATAATTCACTTACAAAATTAAATTAAGATTACTTTTTTATCAAAAGAAAAAAAAAAAAATTTAATTCAAATTGGTTAAGGACCACAAATCGTGTATAGAATATTAAAGACTCTCAAGTAAAATAAAAGTCAAATAAAAAACTGAGCTCATAATTGTAGATTTTTTTTTTTTTTTTAAATCTATGATGATTGAGTTAAATTGAATTTCAATCAACAAAATATCATCAATTTTTCGATTAAACAAAAAGTTAATATTTAAACAATTACGAAAAAGGGGAATAAATAAAGAGAAACATATAATATGCTTATGTACCTTTCGTTGCCTACTTGCTTGCTTCTAGTTTTTTATTAGCTAATACCAGAGGTCCAAGAACATTTCTATCCTATCATGAAAACTTCGAAGTTTGATTATTACGTGCACTACTCGAATAATATAATTCGTAAACATACACAAATAAATTCAAACTTTCAATTTTCAAAGTGTTATTTGTTGATTAACTATTTGAATTAAACGTAAGAGATGGTAAAAATATCTATTAAATACTTGAATAATATAATCCGTAAATATATAAGAATAAATTAAAGTGCTATATGTTGATTAACTACTTAAATTAGTTCTTACCGATATTAGTGTATTCTTAATTACCAAAAAAGTTTTGAGTTCGAATCCTTCCACCTCTAATTATTATAATTTCAAATAAAAAATAAAAATAAAAACACTTAAATTAAGTTTAAGCCGATGGTAAAAATATCTATTAAATATTTGATATTCTCTGATGTTAGATTGTTTGATTTCTCATGTGGCCACAATTGTCAAGGTAAGTTTGGTGAAACCTACTCTATTTTATTCTATAAATAAACTTTCATCATTAATGACAATAATATATCCATTCGTTTGAATATTTTTATTAGAGAACATTTGAATATTTAGACTATCAACTAAGTTCATAGTCATAATTATATATGCCAACTCATTATTTATTATTTGACACATGTATCACACAACTCATAATTGATTACATGACATTTAATTATTGAATGAAACTTACAATTATATACCATGCTTAAAAATTAATTTTATATAATTTTTTTAACATCTAAATATTTATAGGGACTCGTTCAAAATTTATTTTATAAGAGCATACAAAATAAAAATAATTGATAAGCACCTAACTGTATTAAACTCACAAATATTTTGATTGAATATCTACAATTATGTACACAATTTACTACTATAGTAGGTAAGGTATACTGGGATTCAATCTTATCAAAAGTTATTTACCTTTTTTGTTACATGTAATCGAATATAGACGTTTTTCATACAAAAGTCATTCACCTTTTGTTACCTATAATTGAATATAGACGATTTTCGTACATACGCATATTGATTATATACAACTAGTTTAAAGTTTGAATATCACTTTATTAAATTTATTATCAAAAGTGTTAGTGATCTAATGGTTTCATTACTTGATGATAATTCAATTCAATATTACAGGTTGTTGGTCTACTCTCCCATTTTGTACTAAGAAAATGATAAATTTTTTAAGATAGAAAAAAAATATTTTTTTTAGAAGAGAAAAGGGAACATTTTGTTGATTGTTATTTATGAATATTGAAGAATCATTTTTTCCTATGGTCAGAAAATTGAAATGATGACCGGCAAACATATTTTTGTTTACGAAAATGAAATTTATTAGGGGGGTTATTAAATTAAATTATTTGCTTGCACAACAATCAAACATTATGCTTAATCAAAACTGAGAATTAATTGAATTTTATCAACCTAAGACTATTTCAATTATTTCCAGAGACACCTATTTTCTTATTCTATTTTGTAGTATTATTGTTTATGTCAAACCATATAATAATATGAATGGATTCACATAGAAAATGATTCGAGTATTAATTAAATCACATGGTGGTAAAATTTTGACCGTATGATCTTGATCGTACGGTGAGGGGATATTGGGTGGTTGGACATTTTCAAACGTGGCCAGATCTCAGACGTGGCTGGAGACAGCTGGCAGTTGATGTGGCCAATACGTGGACTTTTTATTTCCACAACGTGAAAATGTGCAAGCCACAACTAATTTTGTCTTTCTTCATTGGCTGACAATGAGGCCACGTGTCCTGTCTGCGATGGGTGAGAAACAAATCATTTTCTTGGGATCCTACTGGGAATTATATCGCACGCGCACGGCTACAGGTCCACTTCCCTACTCGCTTTACTTTTGTGCCACGTAGCCTTCTCCCTTTGATCGTTCATTAGTTTTTTTTGTTTTTTTGTCATTGTAAATCACGTTGATTGAGATAACGAAGTTTGAACTAATAATTTTCCTGAATGTATGTGGATACTAACTTATATTAATGCTAAGAGACTTAACATTTTTATCTTTTAATTTATTAATATTTATAAATCAAACCTAGGGCTTGACTTGTATGTATGTCAATTGTTACAGAATGATAACTATCAATTACACAAAAAAATTAGTAAATACATGTGTGGATAATTATAGTTCATTTGATAGTTCTGTAATACAAAGGATGAATAATTCATATGAAAATTTGAATATAATAGTATATTTGGAATGGCCATAGTTCAAGCAATTGGTTTGTGATCATTGGGTATATGATTTTAAATTGTTTTTAAATTTGTCATCTTCAATAAAAAAAAAAAAAAGTATAAGATGCCAGTCTTTTAGAAATGTAAGATTCTTGTACTTTCTTATAGAAACAAAAAAACTCTAAATTGTTTGTAAAAAGTATATATATACATATATATTGTTAATATACTAAAAAATATGTTGGAAAAGATGTTACAATAAAATATATTAAAGAAATAAACAAAAGGAAGAGGTAGATTAGCGTGAGAATAATGATTTTCTATTTTTTTAATTAAGATTGATGTAAATTATTGTGGAGTGATCTAGTAGTTAAAAAAATCATGAAAAATTAAGGTGATAAGTTCAATATAGGGGTATTTATATATTTTTCGAAAACCGATTTGACCGATCGAAACTGACTGAATAAAGGGCGGTCAATCAGTTTTTCAATATTTGTCAATAGGTGTCGATTAAAAAGAAATATACCAAAATTTTGTTGGATAAATTGGTCACTTAAGTAAATCGATTTCGTCGTCAATTTTCAACGAAACTTGATACAGACCGATGGATGAACACCTTTAATTTAATTTATGATGGTCACCTACTCATGAGTTAATTTTCTTCAAATTTTATTGATATTCAAATGATGTAGGATCAAATCATATGTTATGAAAAGTTGTCATTTTTATGTAAATTGGCTTGAAATAGAATAATAATAAAATTGTTAGTAATGAAATAGAAAACTGCAATAATGCAAATTGCTGGTAAATAAAGCAAACCATTTTCATAATTTGACAACTACGTGTCAATTGGGCGACTGTGGCCATTGGGTAGCGGTCAGCGAGTGTCCGTGACTTGCTGTACTATTAGCAAATTCAATTATTTATTTATTTTCACACACTCTTTTTCTTTTCTTTTTTCCCTAAACTTTTACTTTAAATAAAAAGTTAACTTTTTAATTGGTCTCCAAAATTGACAATGTATTTTTTTTCATTTTAGTTAAATTACACTATAATTTTAAATTAAATTTTCATTTTTTAACCTATCATCCACCCACTGTTTTATTTTATATAAATAAAAGATAATGTAATGTTTTTAAGCACAAAATTGATGTGGGACAAATAAAGTTTCCGTCATTCTAAGTTAAGAGAAAGATACTAGATATATATGTTTCAAAAAAAGATACTAGACATATAAGGAGGAGAGAATACTTTTATTGATATGAGACATTCCGAATAATGACAAAAAATAAAGTCATAAATACTTATATTCAAAATGGACAATTTCATATCAA
Organism: Sechiopsis laciniata; assembly: GCA_037833695.1. NCBI lineage: Eukaryota > Viridiplantae > Streptophyta > Magnoliopsida > Cucurbitales > Cucurbitaceae > Sechiopsis > Sechiopsis laciniata. The sequence continues at coordinate 6,256,978 of JBBMKA010000002.1, read as the reverse complement.
TATAGATGACTAAGAATTCAATCAAAATTCATAAATTTAAACCAAAACAATAATAATTCATAATAATAATAATAAACCTTGAGGTTGATTATCATTTAAGTATATCAATTTATTACCAGACAAGTATTTTATATAATTCATTGACATGGAATTTTATGAAATTGAAAGTGTAGGGGAGAAGTTTGATGCATGTTAAAAGTGAATATCTTTCACGAGGTTAAAAATGTGTTAATTTTTCTAAAAGCATATTAAAAGTGAATATCAGACCGGAAAAAGAATTTGGTTTTGTTTTTTTTTAAAAAAGAGGTCCAAGCTTGAGTATATTCAACGTTTAGATTTGGATGAATAAATATAAATTAGAAAATTGATCCGTCTTTTATATCTAAAAGCATCGCATTTTAAAACATTTGCAAAAGTTAATTTTCTTCTTATTTTGTTTTTTTAGCACACAAGTCATATTTGAAAATTCATTCAAATTCAGCGTGATTTAGTATAAGTATACACATATTACAATGGTGGATGCTCTTGCAATTTGGTATATAAAAAAAAAGAATTAACATGACAATATCAACAAAAATATAATTCAACCCATAATGTGATAAGATTGAATCCTTCTTATCAATTAGTTGTTAAAAAAAAACTATCTAACAAATTTACTAGTTAACTAAATGCCAATTTTTAAAATTGAACGCATGATGATGAAATTGAATTGAGTTATAACCAATTAAAATAGTCAATATAACACCGACTCATTTAGTTCAACTTATAAATAAGTTAATTGTTGTGAAATTTTGTATTATAAATAAGTTAATTGTTGTGAAATTTTGTATTACTTTATGCATTTATCTAATAAGGTGACGCACAAACCAATAATTAAACAATAATTTGAAATTGGAAGGGTTGGTGACAGTGGGATCTCCAACCCATAAATGGTTCAACAATCTCTCTATTGGCTCTCCTTGTACTTTTCCAATTTCATGTTTTTACTTCTTTAAAACCTAATTATAAGTAAAGATAGAGATATTGTTTTATTTGTTTATTTATGTTAGAGAACGAGATTTTGAGTGACTTTCAGCTTAAGTTAAAATGGAATATATACAATTATTGTATGAAATATACTATATATATTCTATTCTATGCTTTCAATAAAATTATATGATGCCTTCACTTTAAAGATATAGTACACTACATTATTTAGATTCTATATTTCTAAAGGCTACTACTTTTATGTATTGAAAAAAATATTATAACTCCGCTAGTCAATATCGAGTATTGGTATTATTAAAATTAATATTTGTTAGCATATTTGATATTTTTTTCATGCTGAGTGCTATACTCGTTTAATATAAATAATGACTTAGGAGTTTTATTCTTATACTAATATATTACTTAGAAATCAAAAGAGACGATGGTGTATTGACTTGATAAGATGTTGATTTGATTGATTGTAATCAAATTCAATTACACGATCATAGATTTAATTATGAAAATTGATATTATAAATGTATATATATAAATTTAAAGGAGTCGCATATCAACTGCTTTTTGATTGAACAATAAGAAAAATCAAAATTGATGTAAGATCGATTATTTCTTTTAAAAAATTTAAAATAGAAAAATAATAATAAGAGAAATACTTAGCCTCTTGTGAATAATGAGGTAAACTTTTCTTAGTATATATATGAGATCATTTAAATCACAATTTTTTTATCTTTTTTTTTATATATGATTTAAACAAAAATTTTGTATCAACATAAATAACTAAAGAGAATTTACGTCCTTATTCATAAGAATACAATGATATATATAGGTATAATAAAGCTAGCCCAGCCCAAATGTATGGTTACAAATGAAGAAGTGAACTTCAAAAAGATAGTTTGAAAATGACCAACGACCACGGGTTACCTTTGAGAAAATTAAAAGTAAAAATGAACTAATATTGTACTGCTTCTCACAATCATATGTATTCACGTTATACAACTTCCAACACTGAGATTTATTGAAAGGGTTGATTTTTCTCTTTCTTTTATATTTATTTTTTATTTTTTAATTTAACAACATTTAAGATTTAAATTTTAACTAAGTGGCTACCATATGATATGTGATGTCATTACTACTATTAGTCTTTTTTGGTGAATTTTTTAGGATTAGATAAATATAAAAGATATTTTTCTCCTTTGATTTGTTTTATTATTATTATTTCTTAATTGTGTTATTGTTTCATAGTAAACTTTATTTTTTTAAAGATAATATTTGAATTCTAATCTAAATTTAATTTTTAAAACTTTGCTGAAATTTTAAAATACTTATAAAGAATAGATAACAAAATAAAGAAATGAACTTATGAAATTTTATTATCTCGTCTCTCCTCCATTTTATACTTCGATGAAATTAGGATCGAAAAAAAATCCTCAAGAATTTGACCAAATGAGAATTTTAATTACATCTTATTTGACCGAGTAACTGTGAAGTTGAATAAAAAAAAAGATTACAAACTAATGAAATAAGTTTATTAGGAAAAAAAAAAAACTAAATTTTCAAATATTATTTTGAAATGAATGTAGAAGATTCAAACTTTTAACATTTTTATTATTGAGGTTATACGAGGCTCATTTTCACAAATAATTTTATTTAAAAAAATGAAAACAATTTTGTTATCTATTTCGGGGAGATATATATATATCCTCCCAAAACAGATCCCAGTTTGACCTTTTAATACTTGGTCAAACAAAGAATTCTTTGACTCGATCACATTATTATTATTATTATTATTATTATTTTTTGGTAATCTCAGTGACAAAGTTGTGAGAGTATAATTTGGAATTTTATTTATTGATATGATAATATATATATGAAAAGTGATTGCAAGATCATAGAAAGGGATACATAGTAATGAAAGTTTGTCAAGTGAGTGGTGATCCAATTTGAAAGAATTGTTTGAGGTTGTAAGGCTTAATGACTTGGGCATCTCCACTCCACATCAGCTTTGCAAACTGTTCATAAGCTCTTTCATTGGGATGATAAGAATCAAAGAACAAATATTCATTTGGATTTTCACATAACTCAAATTCTTTTTGTCCTCTCATTCCTCCACAACTGTATATTCCTCTCAACTTTCCACTTCCACAGCATGCTCTTCTCCCATCCTTGAAACCTTCATCCACACACATATATATGATCAATTCAATTATAATTTTAAAATAATATTGACTTTACTCTATAATCCATCCATCTCCATGATTCGCATTTGTTTTAGGTGTGTGTTTATAATAATCAGCACATGGCATTTAATTATTGATGGGGAATTAAGTAATTAAGATGATTTTTGTTAAATTGGATGGTTGAAATTTAAGTAATTGGGTACTTTCTGTTAATTCATGTTTACCCTATTTGGCTCGTATATAATAGTTTGGGAAAAATACTTTTTAGTTTTTAAGTTTAGAGTCTAATTTCTATTTGGTTTATATATTTCAAAATCGAACACTTTTAGTACTGACATCTCAATAACGCCAGAGGTAAAAACGTTCAATTTTGAAATCTAAGGACCATATTAAAACTACATCGCAAACCTCAGGACTAAAAATATAATTTTATTTTATCTTAATGATTAAAATTCGCTTTTGCCCTACAAAGAGGGTACTACTGCTGCAAATACTGATTTTTGAGATCGAACTCGTGACCATGCATGGTGTTGAATGGAATTACCACTAAACAATAAAATCATCAGGCTACCATCCCTTTCGATTATTTTAAGGTAAGAATTAACACAAAACTTTGGATGAAAGAGAAGATTTAAGAAATATATATAATATAGGAAAGAATAATGAAAGAATTGGGGATTTAGGTTACCATATTTGGAAGGGTTATGGATTCTGGTTTGAAGCATATTGTAAATATCAGCTATAGTGAAGTTGAATCCTTTGAGTTTGAAAGCAAGTTTGTGGAGAGCAAAGGGGAGCAGTTTGTTGTGAAGCCTTGCAAGCGCGGACGGCTCATCCCAACAGCCAATTCCATGGGCCGGGCCCACTTTCATTAATCTCGTGTGCGGCAAACACCCTAATGGAGGCACTGCCAAAAACACAAATTTCCTTCCTCCTTTCTTGTATATTTCCTGTCAAAATCAAAACAATATTCCAATTCAACTTCTTTTTCAAATTCCTTAAGTTTTCAATTTCCTTCTTATGGATTCGTAAGGGCAAAGTAGTTTTCTATTTATTATTTATAATTTAGTTTAAATTTTTAAGTTGATTGGTAGTTTAACATAATTCAACGACCATTTTTAAAATGTTTAAGTTCACGAGTGAGAGGAGTATTAATTGATATAATTGAATTTGCCCTAATCCACAAGCCAGTTAATATCTTTGTAAAAGACCTAACACATAACTAGGTAGTAAATTAATTTCTAGGAGACCGACTACCAACTTCTCAAAAACCTCTTGACCACTGAATTATTCTATGATTTTGTCAATGATCAAGAACAACCATAAATATTTTAAAGATATTATCAAACTATAAACAAAAGTTCCTAATTTTTAAAATTATATAAACTAAATTTCAACTATTTTTCAACCATAGTAACAAAATACAACATTTTAAAATGATATAGACAAAATTTTAAATCCTCCTCCAATCATATGAACTAAAATTTATAATTTATCGTCACATTTATTAACTTAATTTTAACAATTAAAACGATATAAAATGGTTATCCAACATATTTTGATCACTAATAAAACTATAGAAATAATAATTAAAAATAGAATGAAAGTATTCTAATTAAATTAAAATCACACAGCCCCACCTATATAATTTAGTAACTTTGAGGTTACAGATTCGAATCCCGTTCTCCAATATTGTTATATAAAAAAAAATTAAAAAATTAAAATGAAAACAACCATAAAAACCAAATTGCAAAAATTGAATAGATTTAAACGAGAATTCATGAGAGTAAAACTTACTTGGAGCACCTTCGTTACGTTTCCGATGACCATATTTACGTACTCAATTTGAGAGTAGTTTTGAAGAACTTCAGCGCCTTGATCAAAAGCCACGATATAATCATTTCCTCCAATACTCAACATATAAACAGAGTCCGAAAGCAAGCTTGTGGCTCTGGCTCGGCCAAGCTTCTTCCTCAACGATTTCTCCACCTTCTTAAAATACCCAACTTGAGTTTCAATGTCAATCGCCTGGAAATCAAATCTGTTATGAAAACGGCAATCGATAATCGTAACGAAGAGAAAGAGAGAAGAAGAACGAATTACATAATTACAGAATGAACATCATAATACGGTTAGAGTTTTAATTCGAGTTTATACATGCACTCTTATTAAAACTTATTACAAAATGCGTAAGTATTAAAACAGAGTGCTGATGCACAAACACATACGGGACGCATTACAGCAATACGCTCCAATGCGGGATGCATTTTCGCAACAGGGGCATTGCCTCCACACCCTCACTCGCTGACTGGGCAGCGAGACCCCCAACTACTAATCGTAAGGTATTGGTGCGTTCAAGACATTTCTCAACAAAATCCATACAACACTCAATTTCCACCCAAAAAAATAAAAAAAACGAAATTCAATTACTCATTTTTTATAGATTTATTGATTGATTGATTCATACGAATCCTTTGTGAGTTTGGACTAAAGCGCCGCCTCCACCGGATGCAAAATTGACGCCTTGGATGTACACCTTGTTTTCAGGATCTAAATACGCTGGAATCACTGGCAGATTTGCATACTCAGCTGAACCAAAAACAAAGTCCAATATATATGTAAGGCCAAGTTTTTTTTTATTTTTGAAATTTAAATTTATAACAACTACTTTTTTTATATATGTTTTTTTTTTTCTGATTAAAATATTTATATCTTAATTATATTTCTAAAAAAAATAAATCAAAATTCAAAAACCAAAATAATTAGTCTCCAATCTGGATTGAATTGAGTT
>JBBMKA010000002.1:6238256-6250926 GCA_037833695.1 Sechiopsis laciniata | reverse complement strand
AATAAAGAAGATGGAGAAAATGAAGTGAAAATATGAAATCTTCATTTCTTCTGCAACTCAACCATGGAGATTGGAGAATTATTATTCTTTTCCTGTTCTTATAAAGAAATAATAGGATAGAGTCGAATTCAAATCAGTATTATTGAAATGTTTAAATGTTATTCTTGCTCATGTTTTGTTCTATTTTTGTATCTAAATTTTTAAATATTTAATTTTGGAATCATTATTTTTAAAAACTTAAACTTTAGTGTAAGTTTTGGCTGATTTTTCTTAATAATATCATTCTTGGCGTCCTTTCTTTCTTTTTTAGTTTAAATTGTAGAGGAAAATCACAAATTCTACCATAGACAGTGTTATTAGAAGCTAATTACTGGTTTTTAAAATTGAACATGTAACTGTGGGTTAAATTGGATCAACAAAGTTGGCACAAACTCTTTTAATTTGACTTCCATAAATTTTAGAAGTATGTATTAAAATTATTAATATTATTAAACTAATTTGATTAATATTAATTTTAAATTTATCATAGAAATTAATTTTAAATTTTTTTTAGTGCATAACTAAAATTGAACGTTTATGAACCAAAATACTACCAAACTCAAAGTATATAAATCAAATTAATATTTTTAATATTTTTAAAAAAAGAAACTTACAAAATTAGTCAAATTTAGAAAATAATTACAAATATGATTATTTTTTTTTAAAAAAATAGCAACTTTAATCATTGGTATTAATAGTAATATTGTCTTAATAATACATAATAATGTATTGATGGGTCCCCAACGGATGGTGCAGTGGTTGAAAACTTGGATTTTGAGGATATGTTCTCCTCGAGGTCTCAAGTTTAAGACTCACATGTGACATTAAAAGTTTATCGTACAATTTTGCTTAAAAAAAAGTTTTTTTTTAGACAATACTTAATTGAGAAGTTACTCTCAAAAAAAAAAAAAAAAAGAATCAAATGTATAGTTTAATAAAAAAAATAAAATCTTTTGCAAAACAATAGCTTCAAATATTTAAATAGGAAAATGGTTTTTTCTTCCTCCATGTATAGTTTTTGTTCCTCTTTCTATATTATGAATACATGAGGATGAGGCCTAACCAATGTCATAAAGTTATGATAAATTCTTTCAAAATAATAATAATAATAATGTTAGGATAAATACCTTGTTAAAGGTAACTATGGACACTTTTTTGCCTCTTGAGGCATAGTCTTAGGCTAACTTGAATATATATATATTTATATACACACATACGCTTAGTCCAAGCATAGAACATAAATTCAAACTTTTCAACTTTTTTTTTTTTGGTTGCTATTTTGTAAAAAATACGGTTTATTAATTTATATTTAAACAATTAAATAGACCAGGACATCAAAATTGACCCGTCTCTATAAGAAATGTTTTCCACTTGATTTTCGGATGAAACTGTTTGAATCTGAAGATATCTGGTTCTTTGTTTGGAAATCTAAAAATATTGACTCCAGACAATGAGATGTCATCTTTTCTTGGGAATCCCCACAATTTGTCCCTATTTTCACTTTTCAATCCCTAAATTATAATATATTTTTTAAAAACCCTACAATATTAAAATGCTATGATCTAAAAGAACTCAATTATGCTAGATAGGATTATTAAAGTCGATGTAAAGAATAATGATTTTGGTGTTTTGTCATAAAGAGCAATTTCCTTTAATTGTTCGCATTGGAATCTCAAATGGACAAACACAAATTAAAGTATGCCTCCTAATTTACTCGTTACAGATCCAACTTGATGGATTTTCCTCAATAATTTTACATATTTTAATAATCAAAACTCAACCGCGGTCCTTAATTTTTTAATGGATCTTTTAGGTTAGAATTGTTTTGAATTTCAAACATATGAGAATCAACTAGTAAGTTATGTTCATCCTCGTAATTTATTTTTTATCTTTGACTATTTTGTTAGTGGTCCATTTTGGTCGGAATTATGAACTTAAATCAATTTGTTTACAAGTTATGTTACTTTTTGTATTTATTTTTCATTTGTTAGGAGTGAGTTTGTATGCTTTTATTTATTTATTATTTTTAAAGATTTTTTTTTTAAAGAAAATTTATAATTATTGATTATCGGATGAGATGTCCTTGTCCTCCCCCATCTCTATAAGAAATGTTTTCTTCATTAAAAAATCCTAAATAAAAACAACAAGAATTATCTAACTATTGTATTTAATAATAATAACAAAATATTCACAAATTACAGTATCAGTACTCTGGATCACTGGGTTTGGTTTAGAAATGAAAGTCAACAGTTGAAATGTTCTGAAAAAGGTATAATAAAATCATATGCAACAATGAACAAGCAGCTTACAGAAAACACGTGAATGAAAAAGTAGGGCCAAACAAAACCACGGCCACAGGCGTCTCAAACTAATTTACGCACGCCCCAACTATTTTCATATAAACAAACCACTATTTTCATATAAACAAACCACTGAATAATACAACATTGTGGATGTAAAAAAAAAATCATTAATCACTAAGTAGATGATCACCGTGAATCAAACATATAACCTTTTAATTTCTTAAAACCTTTAACTACTAAGCCAACCTAAAATAGTTTTAAGTTTCCTTTGACACTATTAACAGTAAACATCTTCAGAATCCCATCTTCCTCAAATGCTTACAGAAATATTCGTAATTAAAAAATATTTTTAAGCATTTAGAAAGTTATTCCGAACCAACTAGTTTCCTCATATCTCTGAGCATTCTTTTAGGACTTGCACACCAAACAAAGTAGAAACACTTCAATTGCATATTTGCTCAGTAGAAAATAATAATTGAACCTTTCAGTTTCAGTTAATGAATTATAGAACATGGAAAGAAAGAGAATGGCACAACCATCCATCATTCATACAAGCACAAAATGCAGAATTGAGAATTTAACAAGTTTTCAACATCCTAGCAAACCAACCACACATAGTTTACCAGTACAAGCATATATTAGGTTTGAGTTTCCCATTGTATGGTCTCGAAACATGACACGGAGCCTCCAAAGTAGTACAATGCGCCCTCACATTCAACCGACACACCGATTAGCTATGTTCATTAGGCCATTGCTCATGTCGGCATATCTCTCTCACGTCCATTCCCATAACAGATGACAGACAAATGTTCCTGCAACAAGTTTTTATGTGAGATTCAAATTTTTACATGCAAAACATGAGGCAAGGAGTATACATTTTAGAAAATTCAGGAAAACTTGGGGAGAAACTGATAAAGATTGACAAACTCACTAATATGTAGCTTTTATTTACACAACTAGCAAGGTAGACATGATTTGTTTAGAAGCCACCTTCGACCATTGCTGAAAGATCATCAAAGGTCCAAAGGTCGACAGAGCTTTCACCATCCTGGTTCCTCGTCTCTCCGACAAGGAAGGCATCCATGGATGCATCCCAGCTGCCATCAACATATGGCATCTGAAAACTTTTCATCTCAGAATCAAAAGAAGACAACTCCTCAGATAGAGTCTTTTCAGAACCTTGAGGAGTTACCATATTCTCTGAGCTATACTTGACTTTCTTCGATGGAGAAGCATCCTCGACAAAGCGAGAATCTTTATTTTCCATGGCAGCTGAAAGAAAGGACGAGATTTCGGAAGTCTTTGCACCCTGCTCTCCCCATCCAAAGTCAGAGTAATCAAAGGAGTTGCTCCCTTGATCTGAATTGAAGTACATGGGTGCAACATCAGAAGAAGGTGGGCTGGTTTTTATTGCAACATCTCCATTGGCGGAGAGTGAATTCATCATGACAAGTTGATTTGCAAGTGGTTTTTCTTCCATGAATCCCATGGTACTGAAGTATTTTTCACCAGAGCTGTTCACAACAGTATTGTTCTGGATTCGATTTGGTTGGATCTTCGCAACCTTAAGGTTTGTCTTTGCTGAACGCTTTCCACTAGTTTGTGGAGCTTCATCAGGGAAATTGACCTTAGCTTTATTTCCACGAATTCGTCGTGCTTCAGCATCATAAGCTCGAGCAGCTTCTTCAGCAGTATTAAAAGTTCCAAGCCACACACGGACTCCTTTCCGTGGGTCACGAATTTCTGCTGCCCATTTACCCCATGGTCGCTGTCGGATTCCCCTGTACTGATTCTTTCGCTTTCTTTTGGCAGATTTTTCAGCTTGTCCAGATAAATCTATAGATTTTGAGCCTGCAGAGTAGTATGTATAAAACTTATTAAAGCGATGAAGAAGAATGAATAAACAGTTCGGGAGTAGAGACAAACTAAGTAACAAGATTGAATCATTCCCTATTAACTAAATAAAATGAATTAGGGATCTGGAAACTACAAACCACAGATATATAGAAGATGTTTGAAAAAGTTAACTAATGATGCGCTTTTTCAAAATACTCATGTGCTACAATAAGATGAATAACGGGAAGGACCATCCAAAAAAAGGAAGAAGAAAGCGAAAGATCAAAACTAGGTTTAAAGCAATTTATGAATGACCCACCAATAAGATGTACCATTCTTTATGATAAAAATAAAATGTACCATTAAGCGGCTGACTTGTCTAGCATTTTTTTTATAACCAGGAATCGGAGCTTCGCTCCACTTCCACTACATACTCGGGGTACCCGCACGTCTTAAGACTTGTTTGGTAATTACATTAGCCTGATCCAAGAATACTGATCACTCAAAAGGACCTTCATTTAGATAGAAGGGTAGAAAATGTTCGAAAAGAAGTAAGCATCAATTATGTGTTAATTTCAATCTTTTGGTACTTTTGAGAAAAAATCTAAGAATGTGAGGGATAGAAGCTTAATTTATAATAAAATCAAAAGCCTAAGAATTTGTGGGGTAGAACCTCCATTATTATGAAATAAAAATGTACACCCACAGCAATTGGCTGGATCTCAAGATCAGTAAAAAGGCTCTCAGTTAATTCCTTGAAAGAAATCGTTTCTACAGTTCGAGTTCGAAACCTAATGATCAAATTGCGAGTTTTCCTCATATTATTCTAAACATCCACCAAAATCCAGAACAAGTCTATCACAAACCAGCAGAATGTTGAAACAGTAAAAGAACAAACAATGGCCTTGTATAAAAAACGACCATTCACCAAGCAGGAATTAGGTCAACGATCAACTTAAATAAGCAGTAAGACACAAAATCAACACCAGAACTAGAACAATTAAAACGAATTAGAAAATGAAAGTTACCACTAGCAGAACGAACGGAGGGGATTTCACCAGCAGAGAAGGCAAAGGGTTTAACATCGACGATCTCTTCCTCATCCAATTCAAAATCGGAATCATCCTTGAAATGCTGGAAATCAGTCTCGAAATCATCATCAACGTCAATGATATTGGACTTCGCCGGCTGCGACAGTTGATTTACGAAGCCAGGTTTCTTCAGATTGGGCCGAAGGTGTCCGCCGGTGACTCGTCGGGAGCGTTTCGCCGGAATGAAGCCGGAGATTATAGCACCACCACACATTGTTCAAGAAGAAAAACCAGTTGACTGAAGAGATTTTGAGAGAGAAAAAGGGTGGGAAAGTTTAGGGTTTTCCGATGTCTGAGGGAAAATTGAAGAGATTTGAAATGAAAATGGAAGATTAGTTGTTAGGGTTTTAACCAAAGGTTAGGTCAGTTGAGTTCTTGTAAGAAAGTGGGAAGCGTTGGCACATTGTCAAGTGGGCCATCTATTATTAAATCCCCATTTTACCCCTAACCTTTTATCCCGTCATATAAAGGTTAAAGGGAAGGCTGCACCCCCTTGATAACCGCACACAAAGAGAGAAAGAAAAAATTAATAATAATAAAATTTGTGGCTCTGAGAGTGCCACATCAGCGGGTGCAACCAAACCTGTCCCAAAGTTAAATTACAATTTAGATTTATATTGTTTGAGAAAATTGATTTTTTAGTCTATAATTTAAATTTTTTTAAAAAGACTTACAATTTCTTTTTAGAGGAATATTTGCATGCTGCTGGCACTGAGGTGGCTAAATCTTAACGATTCATTTTTTGAATTTTTTTTAAATGATTATTTTTCAAAATTGGACGGTTAAGATTTAGCCACCTCAGTGACTGCATGCAAATATTCCTCTTCTTTTTATTATTAACTCAAACCACATCTAAATAAAAAGTGTTGTATTCTATTCCACAAAAAAAAAATCATATTTAGATGTGGAAAATTTAAATTTATAATTTTATATTATTAGTACTTAAATTATATTTTTGTTATTTGGTTGTAGTCAAATTCAACTACATGATTATAAGTTCAGTTTTAAAAAATGATATTGAAACAAATAGAGTTACTATTTAAAAACTCAACTTTTATATATATAAAAGTGAAATTAAAGACTTTATTATTCTTGATGCAGGTCAATAAATATGTTTTCTTTTCTTAAATATTAAACTACAAGTTCAAATTAAATTAAACTACTTCAATGTTTAACCCATCTTTACTTTGAAGGGAGAAAACAAATCATTATTGTTCATGCGGGTCAATAAACATGTGTGTGTTTTTTTTTAATCATGTTGTAATTGACTAATTTGCATACACAATTTAGACTTGTTTTAGTTTATGAGTTCTATAATATTTAGGGATGGAAGATTTTAAACTTATAACTTCTAGATTAATAAGACGTTATTGAACTTGTGTTCTTCTTGCCATAACACATGATTTAGTTGGGGAGATGTTTGTAATTAATTCTTAATAAATTTCAACCTTTATTACAATTTGATCTTTAATATTTTAAGTTTATTCTATTTTATTTTACTTAAATACTTTTTAAAATGTCGATTTTAGTTCTCAAAACAACAACATTGTGGTCGTTAGGCTTTTTATTTTTATTTTGTTTACAAATAATTGTCACGACTTCAAGACATGCATCGGTATACTAATATCAACATACATTAAAGCTACATTAATTAAGTTAAGCCTAGACATGTATGAGACAAGTTACACATTAGATGATTAAATAATAATATTATTATTTACATAACGTAATAAAAGTTAAATATAAAAGAAAAATTGTGTATATTTCTAATTCAACAATATTTTTTAATGGTAAATTCGAACCCACAAACTTTTGACGTTATATGATCATACCAATTGAATTAAGCATTTATTAACAACAAAAGTTTTGTGGTTATAATCTCCTAAAATTTTGATATTTATTAGACAATTTAAATTTTAACAATATTTATAGACATAACTCCAATAATGATAACCAAACTAAAACTGTAGATAAAACATGTTACTATTGTTTTAAGTCAAAGTAAATGACCGAAACTTTTAAAAGTTGCTGTTTTAAATACGGATAAAATCTAGAATTTAATAAAAGAAAAGAATAGAATTTGAATATAAAATATTGTCTCATTGAGAGTGGTGCCCATGTGAACAACTTTAGAATCAAATTTGTCTTCTTATAACTTTAGAAGAAAATGACAATTTATGAAACTGTACTGCATGTTACTTTTCCAATCTATTTATTGGGCTTTAAACGAGACTACAAAGCCCATTTATCGTATAATTGGGCCGACCCAACGCAGGGCCCAATTATAATTGTGCTAGTCCAAAACAAAATTGCTGAGACGTTCATAGGGGAAAAAGAGAAATGGAGGGAAAAATCTCGCGCGGCCGAAAGAACAGCTCTGGATTTTCAGGTTGAAGATTGCAGAAGAAGAGGTAAGGTTTCGTTCTTGTTTTCGACGAGTGAGCTTTTTGTTTCGTAGAATTGGTAGAATTGAACACAAATCATCATGAAAACGCGTTTTGTTTTGGTCACGGGTATAAAGCAGAGCTATGGATTGGTAGCTGTTTCATCTTTGATTTGGTTTCATAATTTCTATTCACAGTGAAACTGATCATGGCGATGGAGGATTCGATCCCAACAAATAGCTGGAAAGGTAATGTAGGTTTCTTCGTCTAATTATTGGTTCTTCATTTTCCCATTTTTCTCCGCTTGAATTCATTTTGTATGATTTTACTTTCTTTTCCAGATCGTATACTGATGAGATGCAGCCTTGTATACGATGATTGGCAGTGGACCAGCGCCAGGTATTTTTCTTCTTTCGCAATTTGAACTTTCTAAGGGGAATTTAATCAAACAGTTTGTGTTCTCTTGTTTCTACTGCGTACTTTACTTGAAAGACAGTTTGACCGATCAAAATATTTTGAGTGTTGAACTCTTCACCATAGTCAATATCGTATTGTGTTTGTTATTATAGAAAGTAGAAACAGATTCTGGATCAAATGTGAAAGAAGGATATCCCAAATTTTATATTGCTTGCCTGCTATATTCTAACCATCATGTATTGGTCTGGTCATAAAGGACCTGAAAATTCTAAACATTATGATGTATCTAATAAGTTGAAAAAAGTCTTTATAATTCAATCCATGATAATTGTCTATCTAAAAATTAATGACAATTTATCTCACATAAATTGATCCAAACACTCACAAATAAAAAAATTATGTAGATATAGCTACATTCTTGAGTTTGCTGGACTAGGAAAAGGAAAGCCGAAAGACAAGGAGCTGCGATACAAATAGACAATAAACAATGGGGGTTATTGAGATAGGCCATTCACCTTTATGAGTAACCCCACTTGTATTTCTGCCTTAATGACTGTCTGTCCCCATTGTGGCAGCTTCAAACTGTTAGTGCTTTCGGCATACGTGTGCCGATGTTCTTTTGACTAAAAAAATTGGATGAGCAAAAGCATAATTGTTGTCTAAAGCAAAGTTTTTAGATGGAAGGGAAATTCAACAAACAACATGATTCTGGAGAAAAGACTTTTTGCATTCATCTCTTGGTCTATTCTTCTCTAAACACACTATTTTACAAACATTCTCCATAGTCTTAAAACCAAAGATACTCAAAATCCTTAACCGTGTGTCACAATCCTAACCCCACCAGTTTTCTGATATTGAAAACTTAAAAACAGCAAAAATATTAAAAGAAAAGAGGAAAAAGCATTTCCATTATACATACAGGGAAGAAAACTAGGCAGTTGGTAAGAGCAAAATTATGGAACCCCTACTGGAGAGGTTGCTGCATGGTCACAACAACCAAAGGACTTGTGACTACATGCTTTCCATCAGTCCAAACTATAGAACCACTCTTCATGCTAGAACTTCCAGAGGAAAGTCTAGCAGCCATTGCTTGGACCCTAACCAAGAAGCTCAATTTTTGCCCAACCCTTCTAAACGCCAGCCTTTCTGGCTCAACTGTCACTGAAATTCCACTTGGTGGCTTTATTGTTACCTTATAGATTGAATTGGCATCCCCAACGTTGGTTACAGTTCTAATGAAATGTGTTGACATCTTATGCTTACCATATTGTTGAAACACCACAGCCAATGAAGGGTAATTCAAGTTTCCAGTATGGCCAGCCCTTTTTGCTCCACTACAATCTGCAACCTTCCCCGTGATTACTTGGATATTCTTAGTGGTGTAGTTTGAGTTACACAAGAAATCAACATAATCATATGTGTTCATGTCATAGATTAAACCAGGGTCCATTGCCTTTTGTGGATGAACATGACCAGCTCCAAAGTCTAAGACAGTGGAAGTATTCCCTGAAGATTCATCTAACATCGTCTCGCCCCGGTTGTCTAAAGTATAAGCTGTAGTCATTAGGGCTGATTTTATAGCTGCTGGACTCCATCCAGGGTGTGCTGCCTTAAGCAAGGCAGCCAAGCCAGAAACATGAGGACAAGCCATGGAAGTGCCTGAAAGTATATTGAACTCTGTGGTACGCTTGTCTGTAGGAATCCCAGAAGGTCCAATTTTATCAGGCCAAGCAGCTAGGATGTTCAAACCAGGCGCAATAACATCAGGCTTCACAATTTCAGGGGACTCCGGATTAGGACCTCGAGCTGAAAACGAAGCAACAACCGGTGCTGGCCTGACTCCAAGCCGAGTTCCCTTGAACAAAATTGTAGCCGTTGGCGGTGACGGAGACTTCACTGCTTCTGCAATGTATTTACGAATCTCGTTCCCGGCCATGGCCCCGATGGAGGTGGCAGGTAGTACATGGCAATCAGCTACTAATCCTTCACCATCAAATACCCCATTGGCTAAAATCATTCCCAATCCTCCAGCCTTCTTCACAACCTCCCCTTTAGCAGCTCGTGAATTGATACCCCTATCACACAACACAATCTTCCCTTCCACTAAATTGGAATCCAACGAACCTTCCAAACATAGAGACGATGAATACCCATCACCACCCTCAGTTCCTGCATAAATAAGCGGATACAACCGACCCGGAACCAAACCCGGACCGCCGCCATACACACTAGTTCCAAGTATAACCCTACCATTTCCCAGCTGAACATCAGCTGGGAAATCCCTATCCATAGTTCCAGCTCCAACAGTGGTTACCCAAGGTGCTATATTAGTCACAGTAAGCCCCCCTGGTCCACCATTCCCCGCCGACGCAGAGACGAAAACCCCAGACGCCACAGCTCTAAAAGCCCCAATAGCAATGGCATCGAGGTAATACGGCACGACGACACCGCCGACGCTGAGCGACACAACATCAACACCATCAGCAACAGCAGCATCAAAAGCAGCAAGAATATCAGAGTCATAACAACCAGCATCCCAACACACCTTATAAGCAGCAAGACGAGCCTTAGGAGCCATCCCCGCAGCTTTACCACGAGCATAACCCAAAGTCGAAGCTGGAAACACATAACGACCTGCAGCAATGGAAGCTGTATGAGTTCCATGGCCATCAGAATCTCTAGGCGACCGAAACTCGGTCGTCTCGTTCATCTTTCCATTAGTTGCCTCATACCCATTAGAGAAAAACCGAGCCCCAATGAGCTTCCGGTTGCAAGACGTGGCCGGAAAGTCCTTAGCCGCAACGCACTGGCCTTTCCATTTGGAAGGGACAGGACCCAGATCCTTGTCGTTGAAGCTTGACCGCTCCGGCCAGATTCCGGTGTCGATGACTCCGATGACTAAGTCAGATCCGAAGTCGGATTCTTTAAGGAGACCGGCACTGTCGGTGGTTTTGAGACCGAGAAACTCAGGGGAGCGAGTTGTGTGAAGATGGCGAACCTGTTCGGGGATGATGGAGGCGATGTGAGGAAGGGATTGAAGCTTTTGGAGCTCTGAAGGGGAGAGCTTCGCAGAGAAGCCATGGAAGAGTGTTTGGTAAGTGTGGATGATGGTTGCTTGGGAAAGAGATGACTCGTACCAGTGTTTGTGGGTTGGGAAAATGGAGGGTTTGGATTCATCGCTGTGGATTTGAACAATGAAGGTTTGCTTTGAGGAAGAAAGTGCGAGGAGAAGAGAGAAAATGAGGAGAGAGAAAGGCAGAGAAGCCATGGAAGACAAGTGAAGGGGTCTGTTGTCAAACACTGCCAGTGAAAGACAAGTTTAAAAAGGGAAGTGAGTGTAGAGATATGCGTGGGAGAGAGAGAGAGAGAGATACAAAAATGGAAGGAAAGATAAAATATAAATAATTTGTGTTTATTCGTGTAATTTAAAAAATTAGAGTTTAAATCATATATCATGAAGAAATAAAGATATAATTCCTATTATTTTGAAATTAAGAATTTAGTTTTTGTGTTTTGATAAAATTTTAAAATAGTCATAATTGTTTTTAATCTGGCAGTGAAATAAATACTTGAAAATTAATTAGTTATGGATCAATGATGAAACTATAAGTTATGTTTATAATATAACAAAAAAACAATCATATTATTTATGCATGAATAATAAACAACTTAATTATAACTTTATTTAAACCATAAAAATTAAAAATTAAAAATTAATTTTCTTTCGACTCTAAAAAGAGAAATGAGTGTAGAGATATGTATGTGGGAGAGAAAGAACAATTGAAGTAATAAAAGCGCGTAGAATGGGAGTGTAAAACTCTTTCGCCTTTGAAAAGGGGTAGAATTTGGTATCTTCTGTTTTTGGACACAAGTTTTGGTAGAAGTTTATTTGAAAATATTCCTTCCAATTTTAGTGGGAATTAGTTGGCAAAAATAGGATAAAAAAGAAGAAACTCTGTTTCATCGCCATACCCTATGTTTCAACTTAAAATACAGCTATCTGATTTTCTTCAAATATGCCAGCTCTTTTCTTTCACTTTTTTCTTCTGTCTGGTCAAATTTCAAAATAGTAAATAAAAATTCCTTGATAGATGTGGTGAATTTTTTTAACATATTAAATAATATGAAAGGGAGAGTAATTCATATTTTTTTATATTATTATAAAATTCATTCTTTCTAATGTGAAATCTTAACATATCATATAAGCTTGTTTTTATTTTTTAATTATACATTCGAATCTCTTACCTCCGGTAAAACTTTTAAAAACAAAAAATTGCTAAAAATGTATTGGGTTTCTAAGTCAATAGTTTATAGAAAAATAAAACCAGATTTAAAGAACTTTTTTAATTAAGAACTAGATAAAAAAAAAAGAATTGTGAACTAAAAATAGTAAGATTTTTTTTTTTTTTTTTTTGAGAATAAAAATAGTATGATTATTATACCCAAACTTTAACTTTTGTACTTTCCTTTTTTAAAAGATAAAGATTATTTTAAAGTTATTTGTTTGTGTATAATCTTTTTTTTCTTTAAAAAATAAATAAAACTAATGTTTTTAAAGTCTATTTGAATTTTAAAAACAAACATATAACTTTTTATATAT
>JBBMKA010000002.1:6217137-6238156 GCA_037833695.1 Sechiopsis laciniata | reverse complement strand
ACTAGACTGTACCGAGATGGATGATCGACGGAGCTGGAGATGACCATGGGACTTGCTGCATTACTTTGTGTAGAGTCGTTTAAATTATTCCTTCTGCATGAGCTATTTAAGGGCATGATAAATTGTATATATTTATTCGAGTTTTTATGTTTTGACTCTTGGGTACCCTTTGATTCTTTTAATGGATTTAACGTTTTATAAACTTTTTGTAAACAGTCGATTTGGAGTGGTTTTGTTCTTATACATGCCCTAATGTCGAACGTCGTTTTCATGCATTTAGAGTTAAGGACTTAGGTTCAGACTTTGATTTGGGTCGGGTCCTTACAGTATCTGAAGTAGATTGGTTGAGTTTTATATTTATCAAAATGTTAAAATATATCTTCCAACAATTTTTTCATTCAAAGTAATTAATAGAAAGATAATAAAATGGATCGCTGATTCAATTATATATCCTGGAATTTTGTATGTTTACAAAAAAAAAAAAAAAAAAAAAAAAAAAAGAGTAAACGTTTAAAATGGTTTTGCAAATAAACCAATAATAGTTTATTGGAAAAAATTCTCTTTGAAATTTTAAAAGTTTCATTAGTATTCTCTACATGACAACTCACAAAAAAAAAAAAGGGAAAAAAGGGGCAAAAATAATCTTGACAGAAAAAATCTTATGATTAATATATATGAATAAAAATCATTAATATCTATCTTCAAATAAAAAGAAAAATATCCACTTCTCCCCACTTAAACAAAAAAAAAAAAAAAAAATCACGTTAAAAATGGGGGAAAATTACAAATTAGTGACGCTGACTGAATGAACGGTCACGATGGAGGCGCACAATCAGGTCGGCTGGATGAATCATCGAACGTGGGGGGGGGACCACATATCTTCTTGGATTTGGGTTTTCGAAACTAGAATCTTTCGTGATAGAGTGTCAGTGACAGTGTCAACCTTTTGGTCGCCATCCAATAAAATCACGTCACGTCACGTATATCGTCCGTGTCCAATATACATCACAGCTCCTTTGTCGAAAAAACATCGTAGGGCTTGTGTTCTCGTCACTGTTTTTTACCTTTACAGAAAATGACCAACTAACTCGTTTCATATCTGGGCACATCTTACTATTATTGGGCTTCGGCCCAATACTTATTTTACAAATATTTTAAGTAATGCAAGAAAATGATTATTTGTTATTATTGTTTTTATATAATAAAAAAAACTAAATAAATGCTGGTCATAATATAAATGCTTGACCAAGACATAAATATGTAAACAAAAGAAATACAACCAACATAAATATAATCATGATAAGTTTGATTTACTTTTTTTAATGACTGTAGAACATAGATCTTCGCTCCTTTTTTTTTTTAACAAAGATCTTCATTCTTCTAAATCTGAATACCTTTAGTTTTTTTGTACACTATGATAACTCTATACGCTCAACCACTGTACCTTAGGAGATTCTCACGCCGGTCTTGTTGAATTAAAATATAAAATACATAATGCATTGACTTGATGGTTTAGATGGTTTTAATGAATTATGAGTTGATGAATTCAATCCATAATGATTAACTGTTTATGAATGAATTTTCTGTATTTTTTGTTGACATCTAAATATGATTGAAGTGCGAGTAAATCTATGTTGAAATCAAACAAAATAAAGATATACTTTTTATTATGATTTGAAATTAAATTGATTCCTCTCCAAGGTTGTTCAACTAAAAAAAAAGGTTAAATTTTTAAATGTGGTTTTATCAAGTCTTAAACATCATGGAATATGAGGTTAACCTTCATTTCAACTAATGACATAAACCAACATTTAAAGTAGTATCTCAACAACATTAGTATCTATTTTATAATAAAGAGGATATGAATTCGAATTATACACCCTCAATATTCTTGTAATCTAAAAAAAAAAAAAAACCAACAACATAAACTAAAATACACATAAATGGACAAGAAATTCAATAGGTACTCCTATTAACTAATGCGAAAAAATAAATATTTTACAAGTCAATAAAATTGAAATCAAATTAGTAACTCAATTCACTTGGTGAACTCTCATGTTTAATTCATGAGTTTGAATCTCCATTTCAATTGTTATTAAATTAAAAATAGATGTAAATGAAACTGTTTTTAATAACCTTTTAAAGTTTATTGTCAAAATCTACAAATAAAAAAAGAAACAATTGGATATGTCCACATACTATTATTGACAAAAGTGCCAATAACAACAATAATTTAATTGACATAAATATGTGTAAGGATCGAGAGACGTGTTCAAATTTTTTATCTTCAATTATTGTTGAACTAAAAAACAAGAGCATGTGAAAGTTTTGAATAGATTAATTGTCATATTGTATCTTTTGGAAGCAGAATTCAATTTTATGGATTTGTGTTGCATGCTACTTTTCTTTTCTATTTACAAGACTCAAAAGCCCATTTATCTGCCAATATTATGCGGCCCAACGTAGGCCCAAGAATGGGCCGGGCCGTGGAACTGTTGCTGTAGACCCAAACGAAATCGACGAAGACGTTCATTGGGGAAAAGAAATGGAGGGAAAATTCTGGGTCTGCAGAAACTGAAAGAACAGTTCTGATTCTTCTGATTGAAGACTGCAGAAGAAGTAAGTGATTTTATTTTTTGTTTGTCTAGTAGAATTTGAAGAATGGACACACATAATCATGAAAACGCGTTGTTATGGTCGCGAGATAAAGCGAAGATATGGATTGGTGGCTGTTTCCTTGTTAATTTGCTTTCATAATTTCAATTCACAGTGAAAATTCGTTTCAATTCAATCGAGGATTCGATTCAAACAATTAGCTGGAAAGGTAATGTGTTTTTTCTTCTTCTAATTATTGGTCATTGATTTTCCATTTCTTGGCCTGCATTTGACTTTTATGTGTCCGTATCTATGTTTTTACTTTCTCTTTCAGCTCATAAATTGTCGATTTCAGCCCATTTTACTCTCTGACACCGATGATTGATAGTTGGATCATCGCCAGGTAATTTTCTTATCTTGCAGTTTGAAATTGCTAAGGGGAATTTAATCAAATAGTTTGTAGTCATTTGTTTTTCTTTGGGAATTTAATCAAATAGTTTGTAGTCATTGTTTTTCATTGAGTATTTTACTTAGTGGGGTTTGAGGCAAAGCAAATGAAATGATTATATAAAATGAAAGTAGGGAGAGAATATATCTATATTTGAAACGAAGAGAATGTTTATGAAGACATGTGTGTTGAGGCGTATAGAATGATTATAGAAAAACCTTTATATGTATTTGTAATACATACAACAATGATGAGAACAAAACAGTGAATATGAGGAAAATAAATATTGGTTATGGTGAAATGTAAATTAATTATATGAGAGGAATGAGATTATAGAAAAAATGGTTAATGATTATGGATAGAATGAATTGAATTATAAAGGGAATGATTATATTTGGCCTCAAAACACCCCTCAGAGACTAAGAGAAAAGTTTTGAGTGTAACACACTTCACCATAGTCAGTTTCATACTGCGTTGATTATTATAGAAACAGACTCTGGATCCATGTGAAAAGAAATGATATCCCAAATTCTTTATTACTTGCCTTTCATACATAGCGACATTCTTGAGTTTGCAGGACTAGGAAAAGGAAAGCCGAAGGGCAAGCTTTCAAATAGGAAATAAACAATGGGGTTACTGGAATGGGGCCCTTCACCTTTTAAAAGGATTAGGAAACCCACTTGTATTTCTGTCTTGATAACTGTCCCAATGGTGACAGCTTCCAGCTGTTAATGCTTTCACCATACGTGTGCCTCAGTGCCTGTGTTCTTCTGACTAAAAGATTGGATTAGCAAAACATAATTGCTGTTTAATTTGTTTAAAGCACTTTTTTTCTTAGATGGAAGCGAAATTCAACCCACAACATGATTTCGTAGGAAAGACTTTTTTTTGCGTTCATCTCGGTCTATTCTTCTAAACACACACTATTTTACATTCTCCATTGTCTTGGAGCCAAAGATACACATCATTCTTGTCATAAACCAAACCCCACCAGTTTTCTGATATTAAAAACTTCAAAAAGAAAGCAAAAATATTAAAAGAAAAGAAAAGAGGAAAAACATTTAAGATTATACACACAGAGAAGAAAACTGGGTAGTTGGGAAGAGCAAAATTATGGGATCCTACAGCAGAGGTTGCTGCATGGTGACAACCAGTGGACTGGTGACTATGTGCTTTCCATCAGTCCAAACTATAGAACCACTTTTTGTGCTAGAGCTTCCAGGGGAAAGTCTAGCAGCCATTGCTTGGACCCTGACCAAGAAGCTCAATTTTTGTCCAACCCTTGTAAACGCCAGCCTTTCTGGCTCCACCGTCACTGAAACTCCACTTGGTGGCTTTATTGCTACCTTATAGATTGAATTGGTGTTCCCAACGTTGGTCACAGTTCTAATGAAATGTGTAGACATCTTATGCTTGCCATATTGTTGAAACACCACAGACAATGAAGGGTAATTCAAGTTCCCAGTATGGCCAGCCCTTTTTGCCCCTTTACAATTTGCAACCTTCCCTGTAATGACTTGGATACTCTTAGTTGTGTAGTTGGAGTTACACAAGAAATCAACATAATCATTTGTGTTAATGTCATAGATTAAACCAGGGTCCATTGCCTTTTGTGGGTGAACATGGCCAGCTCCAAAGTCCATAACCGTGGAAGTATTGCCTGAAGATTCATCTAGCATTGTTGCACCCCGGTTATCCAAGGTATAAGCTGTGGTCATTAGGGCTGATTTTATAGCTGTTGGACTCCATCCAGGGTGTGCTGCCTTAAGCAGGGCAGCCAAGCCAGAGACATGAGGACAAGCCATGGAAGTGCCTGAAAGTATGTTGAACTCGATGGTACGCTTGTCTGTAGGAATTCCAGAAGGCCCAATTTTATCAGGCCAAGCAGCAAGAATGTTCAAACCAGGCGCAATCACATCAGGCTTCATGATTTCAGGGGACTCGGGATTAGGACCTCGAGCTGAAAACGAAACAACAACCGGTGCTGGCCTGACCCCAAGTCGAGTTCCCTTGAACATAATTGTTGCTGTTGGCAGTGACCGAGACTTAGCTGCTTCTGCAATGTATTTCCGAATCTCGTCGCCACCGGTTGCCCCGACCGCGGTGGCGGGTAGTACATGGCAATCAGCTACTAAACCCTCACCATCAAAGGCCCCATTAGCTATAATCATTCCGAATCCTCCAGCCTTCTTCACAACCTCACCTTTAGCAGCTCTTGAATTGATACCCCTATCACATAGTACAATCTTCCCTTTTACTAAATTGGGGTTCAACGAACCATCTAAGCACAAAGACGAAGAATACCCACCACCCCCTTCGGTTCCTGCATAAATAAGAGGATACAAACGACCTGGAACCAAACCCGGTCCGCTATAGACACTAGTACCAAGTATAACCCTCCCATTTCCTAGCTTAACATCAGCAGGGAAATCTCTATCCATGGTTCCAGCTCCTACTGTTGTAACCCATGGTGCTACATTAGTCACAGTAAGCCCACCAGGGCCACCATTACCAGCCGATGCCGAGACAAAAACGCCCGACGCCACAGCTCGAAATGCGGCAATAGCAATGGCATCGAGATAGTAAGGCACAACGACACCGCCGACACTGAGCGACACAACATCGACACCATCCGAAACAGCAGCATCAAAAGCAGCAAGAATATCAGAGTCGTAGCAGCCAGCATTCCAGCAGACTTTATATGCAGCAAGACGAGCTTTGGGAGCCATCCCAGCCGCTCTACCACGAGCATAGCCTAAAGTCGAAGCTGGAAACACATAACGACCAGCAGCAATGGACGCCGTGTGAGTACCATGGCCATCAGAGTCACGCGCTGAGTGGTACTCTGAAGTCTCGTTCAATTTGCCATTGGTGGCTTGGTAGCCACTGTAGAAGAATCGAGCCCCAACGAGTTTACGGTTGCAAGAAGTGGCTGGAAAGTCCTTAGCCGCCACACAAGTTCCTTTCCATTTAGAAGGAATAGGACCCAGATTTCGATCGTTGAAGCTCTGCCTCTCCGGCCATATACCGGTGTCAATGACTCCAATTACAAGGTCAGATCCAAAGTCGGACTCTTTAAGCAACCCAGTAGTGTTTGCAGTCTTAAGGCCCAGAAACTCAGGGGAACGAGTGGTGTGAGGATGTCGAACCTGTTCCGGGAGGATCGAGGCGATATGGGGGAGGGCTTGAAGCTTGTTAACTTCAAAAGGGGAGAGCTTTGCAGAGAAGCCATAGAAGACATTTTGATAAGTATGAATGATGGGTCCATGGGAAGAAGAAGAAGAAGAAGCTAGAGATGACTCATACCAGTGCTTGTGGGTTGGGAAAATGGAAGGCTTGAGTACATGATTGTGAATCTGCACAATGAAGGTCTTCTTTGAAGCATCCATTGATGAAACAGCATCCATTAAGAAGAGGAGAAAGAGTGCTGGAAGAAGAGCCGCCATGACTTGAGAGAGAACACAGAAAGAGAAGAGAAGAGAAGTGAAGTGAAGTGAAGTTAAAAGGGGGAGTTTGGTAATGGAGATGGAGGTGGTGGTGGCAATGTTGTGGGGATGCTGTGTCACTCACTGTTTATAAAAAGGAAGTGCGTGTAGGAGTGAGTGAGACAACAATTGTGGTAATAAAACGCAGTAAGTTTTTGGAAGTGGAATCTCTTGATTTTAGACACAAGTTGTGGTAAAAAAGTAAAAACAATTTGCAGGTGGGGAGGACTCTACTACTACTATTCCTTGGAATTTAGTGGAAATTAGTTGGCAAAAAGGATTAAAAGGGAAAAACGCCATTCCATTGCCATGCCCTGTACTTCAAGTCTAAACTTAGGTATCTGACTTCTTCACTTAGGCCACCTCTTTCTTTTACTTTTTAATAAACTTCAAAATATTAAAATAAAATTGTTGTTAATTGTGCTTTGGCCATGTTTGGTTTAGGAAGTCGAGTGAAAATAGAAAAATTGAGTGGTTTGAATGAGTAGTTGTTGAAAAACCTTATTTGAATAAGGTCATTTGTAGGATAGTTGCAAAGAAAATTTTGTTTGTAAAAGGGTTGCAAAAAAATTTTGCTTGGATAAAGTTGTTTGAAAGAGAGTTTACAGGAAAAGGAGGTTATTTTGAAAAGTGGTTTATAGAAATACTTGTTTAGATAAGTTTGTTTGGAAGAGGGGTTGGAATGCGGAGTTCGAGAGAGAGGTTTGAACAAACATAAGGTAAATCTTACCCCATATTTCTTTCCCAATTAACCTTATTCGTAATAATTAGGTATTTTCAACATCCTTCCCTTTACATTTTATCAATGAATGTTTTTGTTATCTTATAAAAAAGACTCAATATTAACTTGCCTTCGATAAATGGATGGGTTAAAATTATATTTTAGTTTAGAGACCTGGATAAAAGATCTATTATTTGGAGGCCATATGGCCAGTAACATGTATTAATTAAACTCTTCTCCAAATCATAATTGATATTTGACAGGCAAAAGCCTAATTTATTACTTGTATCACTTATATAGGACCACATTTTGAGGTACATTCAGACCTTACTTTGTTTAGGTTAAGTTATTTTGAAGCCATCATTTACAAATTTGCTGAATAAGTTCAATAAATGTAATGAATATTCACAAGAAATACAACCCATGTTCAAGTGATAATGGCTTGCATTAATTCTCCTTCTCTGTAAAACTGGCCTACTAGGTAAGATGTGAAAATTTAATGATGTAGGACAGGTAACCAATTCACTTAAAACTCTATATCACATGATGAGATCTATTCCAATGTATTATTTAGAACCAAACCTAGAATGCACCCTCAAGCCCTACTCTCCTTTACCAACCATTTTCAGATGTATTGCTTATGCATTTGATTGGGTGCATTCAATGAGGGTAAAATTGACCCTACAACCTTCATGATAGTATAATTTAGTAATTAAGATTTCGTTTGATAATTATTTTTATTTTTAAAATTAAGTTTATTATTACTTAAATTTCCTATCATGTGTTACATCTTTCTTGCAGCGTATTCATCTTTTTAAAAAAAAATATATGAATGTTAACCAAATTTCAAAAACAAAAATAGGTTTTTGGAAATTACTTTTTTTTTTTGTTTCTATATTTTGGTTTGATTTTTAAAAATATAGGAAAGATGTAGATATTCAAGTAAGAAAAAACATATGCTAAAGTAATTGTTGTAGACTTAAATTTCAAAAACAAAAAAACAAAAAACAAAATGGTTATCAAACGGGTGTTAAGAATTTGCGTGTGATCGATTTTTTACACTCTTAAATATTGTCGTTGAATAAAAATATTTTTTTGAAAATAAAAAATTATTTTTTTAGTTTAAGTAGAGAGTCTAATCTTCTACGCTGTGACATGTTTTAACAAGTTAAACTTTTTTAGATTGACTATAAAATATCTACTTTATTTATAGTAAAAACTAGGTAAAATTGCATAAACCACCCCAAACTATGAAGTTTAATTTGTTACACTTGCACCCTTAATTTTGTTGAGTATTGCAATCACACTCTTAAGTTTTTAATTTGATCAAACAACCCTCTCAACTTTAAAGGATCTAATATGGAAACTGATTTGATTTAAAGTGGGGGAAGAAATGCTTGTTGTTCATCAAAATTTGTTTTTATGAATAGTAGTTGGTTGAAAACCTGCTCTAGTTTTGGCTAGATTGTGTGAAATGAAGGCCAATGTAAGGTTATAATGGAGGTGTGGGTCATATTTGATTGTCATCAGAAACAGAAGTTGGCCCCAAAACCATCATTCTTCTCCTTTGAATTTGTGTCTCCTTTTCCCCTCCTTAGCTTCAAATATTTGAACTCAAATCAAACCCATATGAATTTGGTGGTAGGGACTCTATGCAACTCAACCACTACAAACTTTAACCCCTCTCTCTATGTGATTTGTTTTTTTTTTTGGGTCAAAATTAACTTACGCACATCTCAAATATTTTCTTGATACAACCGCTTCTTTTCACGTTAAAGAAACCAAAATATTTGGACTAAGATTTGACATTTAAAAGTATATTGATGAAATTAGAAAAAAAGAACTCTAGAGACTAAAATAGAATTTCATTGACAACCGTGACAAATAATATTTTCATGAACAATTTAAAATAAAACCATATTGCTTGTGGGAAAAAAGAAATGGCAATTCCATAAAATTTACCATGCAATTGTTAGGATGGTTATAATTACTTGAAAATATCATCATGTTTAGTGATCAAAATGACTTTAAGAAAAAAAAAAGGATTCAATTTACGATGATCATTTATTTAAAAAATATTTTTTTAAAATTTTTTTTTGAGATCTAAATATTGTAAAGTTAAACGATATGTTTTATGAGAATAGTTGAAGTTTGTCATTATACACCCACAAATATTTACCAAAAAAAAACAAAATCTTGGTAATGAAGTATTAAAAGAAGGGATGGATCTCTTGGCTCTTTGAATTGTCGATTTTAAATGAACAACTTTTAAAAAAATCATATCTCTTAAACCTTTTTTCCATTAAATCAAATTACAAAAAGCCATATGCCCTATGAAATGAAAGGAATATTTTAGGCCAATGCTCTGATGGAAAATTTTCTTCCCCTCTTCCTTTGTATATGTTTGTTTTTTTAGACATTCCTCAACAACCCGTCGTTTATTTTTTGTAGTAAACAACCACTTTTAACTCCTCTTCAACCTCTCTTTAACTACTTTTCAAATTCTCTATCAAATCTCTATTATTATTATTTTTTTAAAAAAAACTTTTTTTTTTTTATTTTTATTTTTTTTAATCAAATTTCACATTAAATTTCATCAAATATATTTTTTAATCTTGACTAATATCAATATTCAAATGTCTTTCCAAAAGTAATTTTAATTCTATCGAAAAATTTTATTGGTTGTATTCTAATTTAATTCTACGTTCGAGGATTCGATCTTGAAATGCATTATTTCATAAAAATTATTAATTAATAATAATTTTAATTTATAAAAAACCTCATTTTTCTTAATAAAAAGTTTGAGGTAAACATATTTCTTAAACTATGAAAAATTAATAAGAACAAATTTGTAAATAAAATATAGTAATAAATTAACAACAAATACTAAATTTTAGTTTTATTATCGTTATAAATATTAAAATTTGACATTTAAAAATAAAAGAATCAAAATAAAACAAAATTGAAAATAAATAGACTAAAATGATATTTTAGTTGTTTTTTTTTTTCTCTAAGTAGTTAATATTTTAAAAAATAATTAAAACAATGAGCAAAATTTAATAAGGTTAGGCAAAGGAAAGAAAAATAAATAAATATTTTGAAGTTATGAGTTTTTTTTTAAATTTTTTTTATTATTATTATTTTTTTATTTGTGTGTTAGGAAACAAATATTTTAACTACTATATAATATATTTTGTTTGCTTAATAAGGTCATCATATCCTATTATTTTCCATTTTTTTATTTTCTAGAAGAATATATTTTTACAAGTTTCACGTAAATATATTTTCTATTACTCTCTTGATAATTGAAATTTTAACGATCTATTCAATAGTAAATTTAGTTCAAATTTAAAAAATTTACTATTGCTTGCTTGATTCATTTTACTAATATGTTTAGTAACAAAATATAAAACTAAAAGTTGATTAATAATTCAATATGATAATTTTTTATTATCTTATGAGTGTATATGTGAGTCAATGAACTAAAATGTCATGAATTTGAATTCTTCAATTTGAATTATTATTCAACTAAAAAACATAAAAATGCTTTTTAAGATTAGTTAACAATAATTGAGGTGAATAATTAAAATTCATAAAATTTTAATTATAGATTATTCCAACCACATTTTCAAAAAATAAAAAGAAAAAAAAATGTATCAATTAACCTCAATCTCCAAACAAGTAGTTGATTTCTCCACTACTTTTAACCTCAATCTCCAAACGAGTAGATAACAACTTCTAACTACTATTAACCACTTCTTTCTCTTCTAATTCACCCCACTCCACTCTTTTCTACAAAAAACAAATACACCCTCAGTTATTGTCCCCTTATCTTTTAGGTTTATTAAATTCAATTTAACTAAAAGAACTTTCCATTATTAAACAACATCAACCCAAATAAAATAAACAATTAAGGCAAAACTGCATTTTTTGTCCTCGGGAATACTTTCTATTTGATACATATATTTTAAAAACATTTACTTTTACCTTGACATTTCAATAATTTTAATTATGGTATTTCTTTAAAATTTATTTTCATACTTTTTAAAAAAAAAATTTATTCAGGTCAATTTTTTTAATCTCAAATATTAAAATTGAACATTATTAAAATATCACAAACTTAATTGATCATTTTTTAAATGTCAAACATAAAAGTACTTGCTTTTAAAACACATTAATCAAATAGAAATTATACCACAAACTTAACTAAAAAGTTAATTTTCCCGTTTCAAAAAAAAAAAAAAAAAAAAAAAAAAAAAAACCCAACAATTGATGGAACCCAACTGGAATCCCACGTTTTAGTATCCAACTAAATTGAGGTTTGCCCAAAAAGAGCGATGCAGTTAATGCATCCATCAAAGCTGCACCAGTATCATTTAAGCAGTGGACCTGTTGTTTGCTGGAATCAAGTTGCTCTTTCTTTTCTTTTTTTTTTTCTTTTCTTTTTTTTAATAATAATAATTATTATTATTTAATTACTCGTGATTGTTTAGACCAATTTATACACATCTAAATTATTCTCCCAAAATATAAACCCCTAACCATACTAATATAATATTTAAATATTAAAGAAATTCATAGAAAATTATTTTTTAAATAAATGAACATCACAAATTAAACTCGTCATCTTTTAATTACTATAATAGTTACCAAGTTACTCTTTATTGATCCTCGCCCTATACGAGCAGGACATCTACATTCACCATATCCCACAATTTTTTTTTTTCTACTACAGATCTAATCCCCATAGTTCAGAGAACAACAATTCAATCTATATTCATATAATTTCAAAAGTTAAATAAAAGTTAAAAATTTTCCATACAAAAACCTTTTTAACTTTTAGGAAGGTTTTGATCAAGCCATATAAATTATTTATTATATTTCATAAAATTAAGAACTGAATTGAACTAACAAACATAGCTCCTACAAAAACCTTTACCTAGTAAGCATACAATCAATTGGTAAAAGGGGAAAAAACATTTGCCTTGTGAGGTTACATGTAATAAGTTTGTGCATGATATTTGCCTTCATCAGCTTCTATGTAAAATCTAAAGGTTAGGCATCAACTAAGTGGTGGAACTGAGTATTCATATTCCCCTTCTATTTCCTAAGACATTACCCCTAAGTATTACTCAACAATCCCCTACACCAATACAAAAGTTCTCTACTTCACTTTTCTCTGTTCTCCTGAATTCATTATATATATACTTGTAGATTTAGGTTAATAATAGCATAGTGATACAAGTAGTTAAGGAAGGAAATTGGGCTTTACATGTATGGCTGCAACTATTTGGTTCTCTTATAGGTTGGCAATAGACAAATTTGACCTCAAATTTGAACTTTCACATTGGTCTTGAGGATAACCCTAGAGACAACCCATTTGCAACTTTCTTCTTCTTATAATTAGCAACACTACAGGGTGGACATATGTATTCTAATCCATCAGTTTTGGCGTAATCCTGCAAATATCATGCACAATGGCATCATTATGATTCATGTATACACTCGAGTCTTATACCATGATGTTGTAGGATAGGGAAGATTACCTTAAACGCACCGAGACCCTGCCTTCTGTCACAACCAAAGTGAGCCCACTCGCCGCAAATGCCACAGTTCACCCAATCCCCTGCTGCGCTACTGTAAAATGAGTCCAACATTTGGGTGTAAGCGAATATATGAAGTCTATCTAGCTTTTTTTTTTGTGCACCAGACATACTGTCTAACCCAATAACATTTAGATGTCATTAATTCCTAGATAGGTAGCGTCCATGGATTGAACCATTCATGATTCAACCTCTTATGAAGTCTATCTAGCTAACATTAGGGAAGGAAGAAAGATGGCTTGTGAGCCAATTCAGAATGTTGCCTTCCATACCAAGTGCTCCAATGCAATCAAGGAAATATTTGAGAAAAGAACCGACTGGAAGTGTACAAACCTGTGACACAACAAGCAACATTCACCATCTACATCTTCATGTGCCAATTCGTATTCGAGAAGATAAGTCTCGTAATGTCTTTTAAGCGTGTTCCCGACGCCCTGAAGAAGAATAAGTTTTTATTGTCTATCATTATGAGCAAGCACATAAAACAACATTCTATAACTCTTCTTATGAGCATCAAGAAACGACATTTCCCATTATTTGTTGTGTATATAAACAATTAAACCAAACTAAATGATCATCGGGAAAAGAATTGTGTTATTAGACATGAAAGCCATACAGTCATTCTATTGGTCATGGTGTAATTGCGCATCTTTGAGAAGATTTGTCCTTTCCAGTTAATGCCATTTCCGACACGAAAGCCGCCTCTTGAAACCACCTATGATCAGCAGCATCCATTCAGGAATAGTCCAATTAGTTTTTACTTCGAGTACACTCTATATCCATGATTCTAACTAAAGAACTTACCTCCTTATACAAGTTGTATAGGTCAAGACGCTTTCCATTGAGTATTGCATCTGGAAACTCGGAAAGTCCACCTGGAGGAATAAGTCGATTATGACCTCGAAGGGCTAGAAAATGCATCAAATCCTTCAAAAAATCCTCCTACACAAGAATAAGAAAAAATAATTACTTCAAGACACTAAGCCCAGTAACCAAGAGATTACAGGATCGAACCCTGAACCTCCAAATGGATCAAAAAAAAAAAAAACTTCTGGCTTAAGAAGATTAGACACAAGCTGCAGCTATAAAATTTAGTGCAAATCAATCCAAATTTCCAGGTCGAACTAAAGACTAGCAATTGGATGAAAGTGAAACTAATCTATACTTTGACTTTTTGAACATTCTTTCTTGAAGCACAAGACTAAAACTTCTCAGCATTAAACTTCTCAGGATTCTTTAAGGACATATTTTATGGGAAGTAGTTCCAAAGATGTAATTACCTCAAAGCAAGCCTGTATCGGGCCTCTGCCACAACCATGCTTCTTCAAAGGCAGTGGATTCATGGGAATAATTTGTTTATATTGAGATGCACTTAGAAACATTTTTTGTTGCGAAACTGAAGCTGAACCAACAGTAACATGCTTTGCAGGATTACTATAAGGAACACTAGCTTTAATCAGGCCTCCATTCTGCCCGCTTGTCTCAGCTATTCCACGAAAGGATACCATTTTATGGCGATTAGCATGAGGAATGGGCCTCATTGCAGCAATTTTCATTCCTCTCTTTCTTGGGAGTGGAAACATGGGAGTGCTAAAACCATTCCTTGATCCTATTTCCCTGTTCTCACCTTCTATTCTACTACTAGACGAAAGCTTCAGATGTTCAATAACATCATGAGAACCATGTCTTGTTTCTATCATATTTTTCGATCTCTTCCTAGGAGCCGGCGGTTTTAACCAGCTAGGGAGTGTGCTATTGGTTAAATTGCTAAGAAATAAATCTTTTTCCTTCCTTGAGAAGAAGAAGAGGAGGCGTTCAGCATCATCCTTTTCGAAAGAAGCAACAGACAAACCCTGAATGCTGGCAATGCCAAGTCCCACTAAACTTCGATAAGAAACATCAGGGGCTAACTGCCTCAAAATCTGCAAAACAGCCATGGACAAACACTTATTAGATTTTAAATAAAGCTCATTATAAGAACTAGAGCACAATCATCACTAACTTCATTGATCTTCAGTTCTAATTTCCTAACACTGGAAACAGATAGATATAAGTAAACATTAATTTCTTTATATCCCGTAAGCGAACTCCAAATTAGAATAAACAAATTCAGAGAAATAAGTATACTTCATTACGGCTTGAGAGTAGATAGGCCACTCTTATTCACAAGTGAATAGTACATTCTCTACCCGAGAATATACAGATGCTTAACCAGAACATAGAATTAGAATCCCAAGGACGGTCACATAAAAGAAGACGAAGAGAAGCGATCGGACAACCTGAGATGCCCATGAAGGGACCTTCACGCTAACTTCAAAAACTGTGGCCCCACAAGCAATTGAAACAGATTTCCGTGGCTCAAACAGATGTTTGTTATCGTCTATTAATGTCTGCACCAGTACGCCTCTTTCTATAATCTCATTCTTTATATAATTTTCAAGTAGCTGTATACAAATCAGTTCGAAGTTATTATAAGGTCTCACAGCTGCAAAAAAGAAGGATGAGAATCTAACCAGAGAACTTATGCATTACCTGATCATCAAAACAAGCTTGTGCACTGCCTGACACCAAAAGTGAGATGTGGGCAAAACTGCATGTTGATATATCGCAGCGCATGGTCACGACACCATTAGAGATTGTTCCTGCCTGAAGAGGTGGAGGAGGGGCACTGTCCACATCAGATGAATTAATACAATTGGCAGCCAATTTAAAATTTGGAGTTTACAACTAACATTCAATGATCATAAGATTTTTGTAGTAGTTAAATTCATAGAAATACCAGCAGCATATAAATTTAGCCCTCAAATGCAGTTTATATCCAATCAACCATTAGGCCGGTGATGAGATCAATTTTAGTTTACAAAATCTAATTAAGATATTACTAGCTCACATAAAGTAAATTGGAAATAAATATTAAGACGATAATTCTTTTGAAACAATGGTAACCACGCCCGTCCCTAGGCCAGGCACCGAAGACATCGAAAGAGTAATGTTACAGATGAGTCTCGAACCTGGGACTTTGAGAGGAGCATACCTTCAAATTCCAAGTCTTCAACCACTGCGCTACCCCTTAAGGACATTAAGACAATAATTTTAAAAACCAACATACCTGAACTTGCCGTGAAGTTTGCTCCCACGAATCTAAGACACAGAAGAAAGAAAAATAAAGATATATAAGAAGAGAACTCTTAATTATTTAGAATCTAAAACAAGCTTTAAAAGCATAAGTTTTGCCCCGACTCTGAGAGCGCAATCTTATTTGTTTATTTGGTAACTTTGCTTGGCTTGCCGCTTACTCTTGGAAGGTCGGTTGGAGGTAAGCCTTGATGAAAATCTTTATCGATCAATTAACAGGACATAAACATATCAAGAAGCAAGATTGTCTATTAAGAAAATAAGTCCTAGCAACAATGCAATTTCCCTACTTACTTCAATGTCCAAGAGGGCACTAAGACCATCCTCCAGAGCTTCAAATACGGAGGCGTCCTAAACAAGAAAAACAAATTTATAAGTCATGCCATATAGGACACTAGAAGGGTACTAGTTTGCACATTCATGCATACGCGCTCGTTCCTGCTTACCGATGATTCTGGTTCTCCACATATGAGAAATCTCATTTCAACATCATTATCAAGTATGCTCACTGAAGGAATTTCTAATGAACTTTCTTCATCAACATCGTCTGCCTCTTTCTCAAGAGGTTCAACATTTATTTGCAAATGTTCCCCAATAAGATGTGGTCCCACATCGTCACTAATTTCTTCACGACTACTCTTAGGAAAAACAAGGCTGTTTCCTGAGCAATACATCCTAAATGAAGCATATGCAAGTTGAAATGCATCCCATGTATGAGCAGATGAACTGCAATTCACATAGAAAAATAGTTATTGTCAATTATCCTTTACTTTCCACGTATACATAGCCTCCATTGGATTAACTGATTAATCTGCAATGTCAAACTAATGAAGTACCTCTGAAGAACCGAAAGGAATGCATTACGGAAATGACATGCTGCATAACATGAAAATGTGGTTCTCCAATATATGACATAAGGAATACCCTGAAAACAAGTATGCAACCAGTTAACAGAAGAATCTTGTTCTAATCTCTTTGTTTATGAAAATAGCTCATACTTCATACAAGCACATCAGAAATGGCAGTTTGAAACTTTCAAAATAAGCGCTAGTAGACTTAGCACCTCAAATCCTAAAAATTATTAATGGACGATAAACACCGAAGGAAGACATGGGAAAAATTCACCTTGGAGTGAAGTGCATCAGCTATTTCATCTCCATTTGCTATTTCCAAATATACCTGAAGATTCACATGCCAAATTCATAAGTCAAAAATTGAGTGGAGGAATGTTAAGGACATAAGCAGTTAAGTATATCAGAACCAGGCTTGTTTCAACCAAGACCATGAAAATTACTAATGAGTTTCGTGGATCAGACTCTCAACTGAATTCACCATCCAAAATTTATGTAAGTTGGCAGGATAACTCAACGGCCTAGCATTTTTTCCAGTGTTTAATTATAACAAAAACTAGTCCACTGACAGTCTGAAATCATACTAAGGGTGCAAAAACAAACATCGAACCGAAAACTAAAAGTAGTGAAAATTTATAGTTTGTTTAAGTTTACTCTTTCCTTTAGTAGTGGGTGGGGATTAGGACTACAAAAGGGTACAAGAAAATATGAAACTCAAATTTCAAAAAGGATGTAGAACATACTGTTGTGGGCAACGGAGAACTAAAGAGCCCACTTATCGCATCTACGGAGGATAGATCAACACCTCCCCACACTAAAGAACCAACTCCATCATTCTCAAGTCGTTCCCCTTGTAAGTAAACAATGTTTGGTTTATAAAATTCAATAACCCTACAAAACTCATCTTTACTAGGATTTGGCAAAACCTGGACCTGCAAAGGATAATTACAACACAGCAGAGTATTATTATTAACAGGGTAATTGCATTGCAGGAACATCCAGGCTAACAACATTGAACATAAAGAAACAACAATAAGATAAACAAACCGCACCTCCAAACGGCCCGAAGAAGTCAATAATGGAAAGGGAAATCTCTGCTGATCCTCTAGAGGATTATCCCTCCTCTTACTTTTATGTTCAGAAACAGAGGGGATTGCAAGAAGCCTACAAGTATATCTAGCAGGAACTTGAGAATGAGACACCATTGGAGTTTATATAAGAGGCAATGGAATTGGACCCTTTACCAATATATTCTCTCTCTCTCTCCACCTTCTTAGAGGAGTTTTAAATCCTTGCCTCTAGCATCAAAACTCATAGTTTACAAGTAAAAGCCTCTGTTTCCCAAAGAGTTAACTAAAAACCTAGTGGAACTTTGAGAAATATGAACAAATTGTAACTCTCCATTACCAATATAAGCTTAGAAACTTACACCCAATAGATTCAGAATTCAATAGAGACCCAGTAAGGATTTATAGCCGTTTTCAAAGGAAAGAAGAACAGATTACAAAAAAAAACAAAACCAGTGTTCTTCTTCAGATGGGCTCCGAATGCGAAAAGAGCCCTAGGAATTTCAACCTTCAAAGAGTTCAAAATTAAGAACAAAACAGAGAATTACTAATGGAAAACGAAGAAAAGTAAAGAACCCAGAAGATGAAATTAGACAAAACTCACCGAATCGAGGAAGAAAGATGAAGTTTCGATCGAAAGGACAAAAATCGAAAACCCTAAACAGTCCGTAGCTTAAAAGATCAGTCCACCAACGAGGAGAATTGTTTAGGCCCTTAAATTCACATCTTTAAAAATTAAAAAAATCCAAAAATCAAAAAAATAGTTAGAAACTAAAAGGGTATATATTTGTGTATCTCGCTAGATCGAAAGAAAAACGCTCAGTCACCAAAATTATTAAAAAATAATTCCCATCTTTTGATAAATACATTTCCAAGTCAAACACAAAAAAAAAACACCCAACATGAGGGATTAATTAAAGACCCTTTGATGAACTGATTGGTAAAGTAAAATCCAAACCCCAAAAAGAAAAGAAAAAAAAGAGACGTATTGTGTATTTGAAAAGTAGCTTGCGTTGATTAAAACAAGTAACCAATTTTTGTTTACTTTTTTTCTTAAAGAATTTTGAACAAACCAATGGTACGGTCTTAACCCACAAGATTCCAATTGAAACTTATGAACACCACTCTGTTTTCTTGCTTCTCCGTCCATTGAAGGATAAAGATCCATGAACAAGAAAAAAGCTAAATTTTTTTTTCTAATTAGGGTTTTTTCTCTTCTGTGATGTTGCTTTGATTCATGTTCGTTCGTTCTGCAAATAATACTCAAAACTTCTTTTTCTTCAAATCCCATCTCATTTTATACCATTGGAACACTTTGGAAGAGGTGGTTGTTCTGTCACATTCCACTTCACATGAAAAGTTGCAGTTTTTTTTGTTTCTTTTCTTTTTTGAGTTCAACGACCATTGAGGATGATACCTCTTGGTTTACCGTTGAATCATTGTTCTTGTTGGCGTCGAGCATAAGAACCATTTGGAAGAGGGGAAAAAATCTGTAGAATTACCGACTTCAAGATCTGAGGTTAAGGTTTGAGAATTCAACAGCTAGAATAGATGAAATTGCCCAAGTTTGTATTCTACAGGAAATCGAGAGGTGGTTACTGAAATATGGTCATTCAAGAAGTTTTAAGCATATGTTGACAACTTAGACATCAACTTCTCCCATATAATTTTCTTTTAAACCAAAAAATTGAAGTTTAGCTCTTCTATATCAAGATAACCACTTACCCATCCTTAAGATGCGACAACGAAATATATTGGAAGATATTCTAGTTTAAATCTTTTTTGGACATCTCAAACAGAAATCTTTCAAAAAAGTATGTCTTGAAGTTTGTAGCCTTAACTATTAGGCTGCCTCTAGAGGACTCTCCCATATCATGCATTCATAATTAAACATTTGGCATTGTTTCTCCCATCTATTGTAGCAACCCTTGACAGTTTCACTCCTTCATAACTTCAATTTGAAATATCATCTCACTCTAATCACCTTGGAGTGGCAAAGCGTCGAAAGAGTATTGAAGAATCAAGAGGTGATGCATTTAATCTATAATAATCACCCACCTACTAATTAATTTTTTACGAGTATGGATATCAAAAAAAGAAAAGAAAAATCCATCTCGCTCTAAAAAAGAGAAAAGAGTGGAGCTAAAAAAGCCCAAAAGCACTTGAAGTTAACCGAGACTTGTGAGTAAATCTGTTACCTACGCCTTTGCTTGCGTTTCTGTTGATTCCTATAACTTTCCCTCTGTGTGCTGCAATAACCTTTAGATTGTTTTTATATTCAATCCATTTGTAGTAAAACCCGTGAGGGAAAACGGCTTCATTAAAAATGTCTTGAATAAATCATTTCGCTTGAAGTAATTTTAAATCAGTTATCTAACTTGAATTGAGTTCATATGAAATCTCATTATCAGAGAAGTTAACTGATAAGTAATTAACTGACTGTTGAAGTGAACCATTTAAATGTGTGGATTTTTTTTTGTCATTCTTTTATTCTTTTACTCGTCAATATTCATTTTTGTCATAACACTAAGCTAAACACTTTGGAGTGAGTTGCCACCAACATCCTTTAAAACTTTAGATCAAACCAAGGAGCAGAATAGTGATACTCAGTGTAGTTTTTACAATTCAATTTTAATAACAGTTTTTTTTGGGAAGCTTGAGAATAAGCAATTATCTAAATAATTAGTTTCGAAACACTCATAACTATTTTTAACTACTCTATCAAAATAAGTATTTTTTGAAAACAGTCATTCATAACTCTTCTATCGAAATAAGTACTTTTCGGTCAACCACTCTTAATTGTGTCCTAATCCTTCTTAAACCACTCATAATCTCTATTGAGATGTCTTTAAATTATGGTGCCCACAATTACTTAGTTGGGAGTCTCTTTTCCCGGTCGGAAAACATAGATTTCACTGCTCGGTCAGCAAGTCAAGGTCTAGAGTGGAGGTTCAGAGGCAACACCTCCAAAACTTAGATGAAGTATGTAATGTTGGTTTATGTTATTTTTAGTATAGTTGTATTTTCACCTTTTATTATTAGTTATTCCTTTTAGAGTTAGATTAAATATTATTTTATATTTTTTCCTTTTATAACTAGGTAAAATCTTTTCCT
>JBBMKA010000002.1:6201858-6214614 GCA_037833695.1 Sechiopsis laciniata | reverse complement strand
TATATTTTCCTTTAGAATATATTAACAGTTAAGTTAAGTTTATTGAGTGGTCTTATTGAAAAGAGTTTAAAGTTTTTCGGTCATTGAAAGGGATAGTGGCTTAATAATTTCTTTATTTTATGATAATCTAGTTCAACATCCGATCACGATTCAATTTTGAAACTCGATATTTGACTCTCAAGAACAATTGAACATTTACTTTATATAATTAACCATTTTCTTAACTTAGAGAACATTATTAAAATATCATGGATAAAAGTATTTCATTTTAAAATATAATAACCAAATTAAAATTTAACCCCAAACCTTAAAACTAAAAATGAATTTTCCCCAACTATTTTTTTTTTGTACACCCAAATATTTCTTAACTTTCTCAAAAACCTGAAAATCTTCGAGAGCTATGTTTCGACTTGCAAGTTTTGCTACGTTTTAATAGTGTATTATTAATATTCCTTAACATTATTAATACAATATCATTATCAATAAATATATATATATGATTATAGTTGCTATTTTTTTAAGTGATTATATTTATAATTATTTTATGAATTTGATTAATCTTCTTTTCTTTTTTTTTTACAATAACAAGGAGGGGTATATGAATGAACTGTAAAAACGGAGTATATGAATCAAGATTTGTGTACATTATTTTATGTTTCTAATAATCCTAGCAGTAAGTGAGAGTGTTTCTAATACTTTGAATCAATGAAGGATATATGAATGAACTGTCATCACATCTAAATAAGAGAATTGATCCTTAAATTAATTCTCAAATGCATGCTTCAATTAATATCAATAGTTAGAGTTATTGATAACGAAATTATTAAAATAAATTTAAAACAAAAGAATAAAGTTCTACCAAATTGTCACCTTTTCATCTCTTATAATTCATGTTAATGGAGAACAAATAAAAGTTGGCATATTTATTCGAGTGTGAGCACATTATGCTTTCTTTTCTAATCATAATTGGAATTGCTTTACAAATTTTTTTAGAGGAAACAATGGGGAAATTTTTTTTCTCTAGTTGAAAATATTCAAACATAAGCATTGAGACCAGCACCATGGTTTGATAGAGCACATTTCAATTACACCTTATTTCATTGGAGTATTCGAATATTTGGTCCCTTATTCATTAGGTATACCTTGATACATATTTTTATTGGCATTTCAACTACACGTTTTGTCTTCCATTTGAGATTTTTGAGTGATTATCGAACAACAAAAACGTAACTTTAACTGATATAAAGTGTATATTTATGATTAAATAAACATAAATTTGAAGTTTTCTACCCAATATTGTTGAATCATAAAAAGGAAAAAGAAAACTAATCGAATGGATTTGTTTTTAGTTAATCAAAATACATTTAATTTTATTCGTTTTTTAATCATTGATTTGGAAGGATATTGGAATGTTGAAATATATATTTTGTTAAAGTTTTTTTTTTTTTTTTTCAAATTCTTTCTGGTAGAATATTTCAACTTCTAATATTTTAGTTGAAAATAATGTTGTACGCATAATTTATTAATTTAAAATTTTGTATTGATTAGTGATTACAAATTATTTATTATTCAAACAAAGAAAGAAAAAAACAGGGAAAATAGCATATATTTTTTTAGACAATAACACGTGTGTTCAATATTGTTTTTACGAAAATAGCGCATAAAAGTTCATTTTGTTTATTTAAATAAGTTGAAAATGTATTTTCACTAGCCAACCACCAACGTTTTTTTTTTCTTTTTAAAATTCAACAATATTTGAGATTAAATGATTTCGAATTTGTAACATTTTAATTACTAAATCATATATAATATAGTTGGAGCACTACAACCACCAACAATATTTTATAGTCAAGAAGTTCAAGAAAAAATTAAATTACCATTAAGCATCCATTATAGATGGAACTCATTGACTCCAAATATTTTAATCATATTATTGACAAACAAATTCTCAGTTCTCTTATTTGTTACTAATTGAATTCAACATGGTTTATATATATATAAAGTTAGCACTAATTTAAGTTATTGGGAGACAAGACAATTCATGTATTCCCCAAAATGAAAAACACATTTCCAAAATTCTATTCTAAGCAGGGTGTTTGCATATATCTACTCCATGCAATTATATTAAAAATATACAATCACAAAACTAGTAGTGGGACTTCTCTTTTGGTAATAAAATTCCAATTTGCAAGATTGCAACATAGTATTTGAGATTCTAATATTCTCATCCACATCATATTAACTTATTCAAATTAAAAATGAACCATTCTTCAAACACTTCAACTTCTCTCCCTCCCTCTTAGATTGTTTATATATGTGTGCAAGTGTTCAAACTTTCCATTCAAAGCCAAACATAGAAAACTCCCTCTTTTTTTCTCTAGACATGGCTAAAGTTACTGGGAATGGTCTTTACTTCATAAGGTGTCTTCTAAATACTAGTTTATTATATATTTCTTTCTACCCTTCTTCTTCATGTATGTTTATTATTTCATATTCCTCTCTAATTTTGCGATGCAATGGCAGGCGACTAAGCTCTTCGGTTGCATCCAAGAAACTGAAAGCACAAATAGGGCCGGAGGTAGTGAGGAAGGTGAAGGCAGTCATGGAAACGAGTGGTCGGGATGATATT
Organism: Sechiopsis laciniata; assembly: GCA_037833695.1. Lineage (NCBI taxonomy): Eukaryota > Viridiplantae > Streptophyta > Magnoliopsida > Cucurbitales > Cucurbitaceae > Sechiopsis > Sechiopsis laciniata. Next base: position 6,211,985 of record JBBMKA010000002.1, on the reverse strand, counting down.
ACGGCAGTTGAACAGAAGACATTTTGGATGAAGGATCCCAAGAGTGGAAACTGGATTCCTGAGAACCACTTTGAAGATATTGATGTGGCTGAGTTGAGGGCCAAACTGCTGCCTAGAACTAAGAAGCTAATCTAAAACATGAAAGCTTTCAGCTTTGTTATGTGCATCAATAATAAAATGATTCTCCATGCTACCAAAATTCACCTGCTGCTAAAACTATTGAGCAAGACTTTTTTCTTTCTATCTCTCTCAATGACCTGTCCCTTTCATTGGTTTCAAATATATCACTAACAGGAACAATACCTTAACACTCACATAAATGTGTCAAGAGATCGTGAATTTGAATCTCCCAACTCTTAATTGTTATTAAATTAAAAAATAAGACTCGATGAATCCTCTCTAACTTTAATGAGGATGATCACGACGGATGACAGAAAGGAATCAGAATCTCATAAGTTTATCAATGAAAGCAAACAGTCAGATCCAAGTCAAGTCTGTTGAGTTGGAGCATTGAAGTTAGGAAATAGCACAACTATTAACTTAATATGGACAAACAACTCCATGGCTATTTATCCCAATGTTTATATATTTACTTAATTTTTAGTATTATTGTTTAGAAGGGGCCATCCTAATGATAATTCACATCATTCCAGTTCCTTCTAATGAGGGACAGACAAGGGAAAGAGATGGCACTCTCTTTTTTGAGAAGGGACCATAAAAAGTGGGGGACCATCCTAGTGACAATTGATATCATCATTCCAATTCTTCCTCTGAGAGAGACAAATCTGACATATATATACATACAATATACACATGTATGTATTACACATACATGTATAAACACTATTTGAGAAACTCTTGTGAATGATTCTTGTGCATAAGACCTTGTTTGGGGAGCCATTTATGAAACCTTGTTTATAACCCAAACCCATTATAATAATTAGTGGATTGACCAATACTCAAGTTGTTGTTTCACATAACTCATGCTCCTATTTGAGATTAATCATTTCCTCTTCTCTGTTATAATAATCTACATCTCAAATATCGTTTATCATACCCGTGTTATAATAACTTGTACACCAAACATCATGTAATAATAACTTGTACCCCAAACATCATTTATCATAACCCACTATTTATAATAATCCAACCGGTGCCCCAAACATGGTCTACATCACAACAAAGCAATTGAGCATAACTCAAGCATCATGTTATAATAACTTGTACTCCAAGTACCATTTATCGTAACCCACTATTTATAATAATCCAACCGGTGCCGGTCTAAGTTTATAACTACATCACAATAAAGCAATTGAGCATAACTCAAACATCATGTTATAATAACTTGTACTCCAAACATCATTTATCATAACCCACTATTTATAATAATCCAACCGGTGCCGGTCTAAGTTTATAACTACATCACAATAAAGCAATTGAGCATAACTCAAACATCATGTTATAATAACTTGTACTCCAAACACCATTTATCATAACCTACTATTTATAATAATCCAACCGGTGCCCCAAATACGGTCTAAGTTTATAACTACATCACAGCAAAGCAATAGAGCATAACTGCAAATGGTCAAGACATTATATTCTCAATCAAGAGGTTAGAGGTCCAAAATTCTCCCAAGTTCACATATTATTGATCTCAAGAAACTATGTAACAGCCCACTTTTTTTCTTTCTAGAGTTAAAGCATCCACGCTAAAGGTTGTTAAAAGAAAACGGAGGGCTGTTTCAGATTGTGTTACTATATGGTGCAAATTATAAAAACACTACACGTTTGAGTTTGACTATAAATATAGTTGGATAAGCTCGTCACTCACCACAGATGGAGAAAGAACTCCAAGATCTGTAAATAGAAGAGTAAGATATTGAGGAGGAGTATAGTCTCGAGCAGATTTTTCGACCTCAACCTTGGATGGGATAGGAACCCCAAAATCAATGGGACGCAGAGCAGGGGCCATGTCTTTTTGATCCAACGGGTAGAGTCGAGCAAACTGCAAAATTAATTTCAACTTAGTTTTTCTTTCCAGCACTATAATCATAAAGTGGTAGGAAGGCATTTACTAATGCCAATGCTATAAATGATCTAATAAAGTGGTATGAAGGCAAACCTTATAACTCTCAGCAGCCACATAAACCGGTTTGTTCATGCTATGAGCCACTAATGCAATTTGATAGGTGCCCATCATGTTGATTATACCTCCACTTTCAACTACTGCATCAGCCCCAACTAAAACCATATCAACCTCATCCATCGTATATGCTACTGCAGAGTCAATTAAGAGCTTTACAGGGACATCAAGTTTAGCGAGCTCGTTGGATAGTCGTAAACCTGTCCTGTCTGGTCTTCCTTCTGCATATTTTAGCGTTGAATTTCAACAAATATAAAAGCTAATAACCACGGTTTCCCAGTGTTGCACTAAAGTTCATCATACCCTAGGACCAGTGTATTAGAGAAAGGGAAAAAGGTTAATGCCTTATCTTTAGTTAGTTAGCAAGACTGAGTAATGAGTACTTTTTACAATAAGTAATATGTTAATGATGTCATCATGTATTTGTTGTGAGTGATTTAGTGGTAGGAAGAGACATAAGCCCTATTGCAATAACTTCAGCGATGTTTGCCACCGCACAGGGGTGTCCTAGTCGGATAAAAAGGCAACCCTTCTTGAACTCTTTCTTTTGATTGCTTCTCCAAGAAGAAGACACTGGGTTTTGAGTTCCATGAAGAAGTGAAAAAAAATTCACGCCATTCTACTCCAAGTTCCAACCTTCCTAGTTAAAAAGAAACACCGAAGTTGATTTGGAGTCTCATAAGACTCATCCAGCCTACGTTTTTTATATGCCAGCGTAACAAAGTATCAATTTGCTGATAGCTGATTTTGGGAACATTGAATATCCTCAGAAAAGGTGGAGAAAAGTTCTAGTAAGATAGAAAACCACACTGGAACAGTTGATTCCAAAGACGGTAGGGGGTGTTTGGAGAAAGAAGAATGAGAATGATTGTGGAGAAGATGAGAAAAGGGGAGAGAATAATTATTTGTGTTTGGAGTGAAAAAAATGATATAGAGGGACCTTGTTAACTTTTACTTGTATTTAGGATAAAGAGAATAATTATGGGGATTGGGTAGAACAAAAAGTAGTTACTGAGTAATGAGATTATGGGATGGCTCAAACGTGAGTAAGAAAATTATTCCCACATAATCATTCTCATCTTCCTTGGCCCAATCATCATTTAAAATAATTAAAGGAATGGATTCCTCTTCGTTTTTGTATTGGAATCCAAAAGCAAACCAAGCATTTGAGAGATTTAAACGCACTATAATCACCCTCTCAATATCAGCTTCATTCAAACTTTCTTTACCAATGTTCTAAAAATAGATGTCTCCAATAATAAGGTTACTGATGCATCGTGTTGCTCCAACAGGGTTTCTCTATCAACCATGCCAATACCATCACCAATTGATGCAAAGACCGTATCTTGCCAAGATTAAAAAGTACCGATGTTGGACCCAACCTTCTTGCAAAAATGTTTCCTACACGATGGAAAACTCTTGGTTTAAAAGCAGGTTGGGTGATTCTCACTCTTCCCCTTCCAGAAATCCTTAACTTCTACACACTTTCCACAAAACAGCTGTAGGAGGATATTTGATACTCTTGCAGAGAATATGGTATAGGTAACGAACGAAAGGAGGTGTTAAAATATATGCATCCGAATGTGAGTTTTACCATCAGAGCAAGAAAATAGACCAATCTTCATCAAGCTTTTGAATCTTCCAAATCAAATACGTGATGAGATTGATTGATTTAATTAAAGGGTAGAACAAATCTAAATCAAACCATTTCCGTCATCAAGGACGATTTCATTATGTATGTGTGTTCCATTCCCCATTACTCTTTTAGAGCCAAGACAAAATAAGCAACCTATGTGAATTAGTTGGAGTCTAAACGGACATGCGGCCACGTGCAACATGCACTAGACAAACATAACCGTGGCACCATGCACCTAATCTTTCATGTCTCACAATTCCAAACAGCTCTAAGCAACGGTGTGACGTGTCGTACCATAATCTCTTTTTCTAATTTGAGAGATGATGTGAAATCGACTATGGAACCCAAGAAAGTACTGGATTTCAGGAATATAAAACACAAATAAGAATTCCTAGGAGCTACGAATTCAATGAAAGGATCTTCCAGTTCCTCCCTTCAAGCTATTCTAGGAACCTCCGGAAACTATTAGGCAACCATCTCCTGAATTTCACCTTGGGACAAGGTGGTAAATGTTAGGTCACCAACTATAGATGTCTATGAGACAAAGGGTCGAAAAAGGGAATAACTCCACCGAAGGAGCAAGCTGGTTGGGCTGGTTGGGTTGAGTACGTACTTTGACAAGGAATAAGTTGGTTCTGTTCTGTCATTTAATACCTAAAATAGCCAACTCAATTTAGATAACTTAGGCCCGTTTGAAAATCATTTTGTTTTTTGTTTTTGAAAATTAAGCTTACAACAACTAATCCAACTTATGATTTATAAACTATATTTTTAAAAACTAAACCAAAATTTAAAAACTAAAAAAGTAGCTTCCAAAAAGTTGTTTTGGTTTTTGGAATTTGGTTAGGATTCAAATAGTTCCTTAATGAAAGATGAACACTTTGCAGAGAATTTGAGTGAAAACGAACTTAAACATCAAAAACCAAAAACCAAATGGTTATCAAGTGGGGCCCTAATAATTAATGATTTTTGTTGAGGTTCGTGGCAGTAAATGTTTCTTTCTTAATCACAGATCAATACCTATCACATACCTAGGAGCTACTTTCAATCAAATGCATAAGAAACAAAAAAATTGGTCCCGTATTCAGTATATTAAACGGAGATCTATATCCATTAACAATAACACAATTTCTAGAGTTTGACCTACTAATACAGACTATAAGGACAGTATAATTTGGTAGGTGAATAAAAACTTAAAAGAGCAGAACCTGTACAAAATACTCTAAAGAGCTTCTTATTCTGCGCAGCCAACCTCAGAACTTCCATAACAACTCTAGAAAAACCATGAACCAAAATTGTACAGCCATCAAAAATGAAATCCTGACTCAACATTGCAATAATTCTCCGTGCCTGCAATGCAGTACCAGTTTTAGGAGTAAAATTCCTGGTCAAATTACACGCTGTTCAACTTCTATAAAAAATTAGCATCATAAGCACTACCTTACAAGATATCTCCCCAAACTTTTCTGCACGTTCAATCAAGCGAGATTTTGCAGACTTGAAGTCCTCATATTCTAAAGCCGATGTTCGAGTAACATAACGCATGAACAAATCACAGCCAGCTGTTAATGATATTGAAGTTATATCCCACGACTGGAGAAGATAGACAGAGATTAAATCAATTAGAAGTTATTCATATTAGCATGTCAAAAAAAAAAAAGCATGCAAAAACCATTCTTTGTATGACCTATACAAATATTGTACACCCAATTATCCCGTATAAAGACAAAGAAAACTATAAATTTCATAGTTCCATCATTTCTATATATGCAACAAATCGTTTCTCAGATTACAACAACGTCGCCCATTTTACTAATATATATATTATATATATAATTTGACCTAATGCGGCATGATAGAACTCATCCATCGACTTAGTTAAAGTAGCCCCATGGTCGTGCAGCCACTTAGACACAATTTCTAGACCAAGTAGGGCATAGAAGATTATCCATACGAATTACTAGCACATAAATGTTTGAAAAAAACTCAGAATCCCATGGAAATGACTGCATAATTGTTATCTTTTTTTTATAACAGCAAATCAAAACTTCGTCTCACTATATGCTCGGGTGACAACAAGTAATTTTACAATTAAACTCAAACTTAAGTTTCGAACGACCTTAAAGACCTCATGTCTCTACCAAGGAGACCGCCATTTGGAGACGGAAATGACTTCCCAATTATGCCTATAAAACCTCAAAATACAGAACAATAAACATGAAAGTAAAGAACAACTCACTTTAAGAGAGTCGGAGGCCTTTTTCAGCTCAATTTCAAGCTCCATCATAGTCGTGGCCTGACTGGACCGTATAACAGCCGCCAAAGCCCGAATAGCCGCAACGGCCTCAGCCAGATCCGGCTGTTTCCGCCAGTTATTAAACTCATCGATCACACTAAACGGCTTACCGGATTCAGAGTCCCTGACATCCGTATCCGACAACAATTGCTCGTCCGATTGGAATCCGACAGCGGCCTGCGCCTGGGCGAGCCAATCGCTGGTGACGACGGCGGTGTGGGCGGCCCTATTTTGGTAATAGGCAGAGATTTTAGGGTTAGGGTTCTGGAAAGTGTCCGCCATGGAAGAAGAATGAGCGGGCGGGGAGAGAGAAAGGGCTTCTTCGGGAGGCTTTGAAACGCCTTCAGTTTGGTGCTGCTTGTCGAGGATGAAAGAGGCCGATCTCCACCACATTTACGTTCCAGAATTTCTGGTAGAAGATGGTGAAGGAAGAATCGAACTTCTTTGAGCTTTTGAAGTTGGGTCTCTTTCGGCGATGGGTTTTGGGCGAAATCAATCTGGATTAGGGACTGCGATTTAGAAAAACTGCTTGCCAATGAAATCTTTGAAGAAAAAAATAAAGGAAAATTCTTCTGCAATTTGATTTTTTTAAAAATGAAATTCTAACCATTTTGTTTCTAGTTTTCTATTTTTATTTTTAACTTTATAATCAATTTTAGCTTTTATTTTTAAATATTAAAGAAATTTTAAAAATTAAAAAATATAGCTTTTAAAAATAAGGTTTTGTTTTGGTTTTTAAAAAAGTATGCACAAATTAAGAATAAAGAGTAAAAAACTAAAAAAATCAAAACAAAATGTGATATTTGAAAAAAAAAACATTATCAAACATGCTTTTTGGTTTTTAATTTTTAAAAACATAAAATTAAAATTAATTATCAAACATATACAATTTTTATTTTTTAAAACTAAAAACAAAAAACAAAAAATAAAATGATTATCAAACCGGACCTAAAATATTGTATTTATAATTATTAATCATTTTTTATATTTTGTTATAATTATTCATTAATATTAATAATATAATGGTCTCAAAAAAATATTAATATTATAATAAAATATATGACGGTTCATTAATAGTAATAATAATTTTAATAAAAAAAACATATTTTTAAGTTTCATAAAAATAATATTCTTTAATTAATATCCTCTTATTCTTATTATTTTTGTATAACTCGAAAATTTGGAGTTTGGCTTTTCTAATTTCGTAGTATCACTCGAACCATAAATAAATATGTTCATATTTTCCACTCAATCTAGTTTGAAGAGGCAATGAATCTGTAGGACTAAATATGAAAGGGTAACTGAAATAAAAATATCTGTGAGCTTACCTTCTTTCTTTTCCTTTTTTGAAAGGGTGAGCTTACCATCTTCATTAGGGATGTCCACGGGACGGGGCGGGGTCGGGATATGGGTTCCTCATCCTCACCACCGAAATTATTCTCTGTCCCCGCGAAATTCACCATTTTTTTTTTAGGGATCAGGTTCTCCCTAGAGAATTTTTCTTAATTCAATTTTTTTTAATTATAATATTAAATAATCAATTTTCTTAAAAAATATTTATAAGTTTCAATTATATTCTTATCTATCAAGAAAAAATGTTCATTTCAATATATAATTTCACTAAAAAAATATTTATTTTATCTAAAAAGTAAAGTAACTAAATGAGATAAAAAAAATTAAAAAGAATATGTAAACAGGGTGAGGATTGGGGAAACGGGGAATGCATCCTCCGTCCCCTGCTCGCGGGAAAAGTGGACATCTCTAATCTTTATTCTAGGTGTCATTGATGATTTTTTTAATTTTAAATATATTTTTATTATCAATATAAAAAATATATATCAGTGATGATTTAAATAATTTGATATATTCAAATTAATTACATTTGTAATTAAATAACTTGATATGAAATAGGTATACAAACGTTAACTAATTTAATATTTAAATAATTTATTTTTTATGAATATTTATTTAAATAAATTTTTTATTGAATAATTAACTATGTGCTTGAACAAAAAGTGTGTCATTTTTTATGGTCTGAAATGAGGGTCAAGCTTAAGGTAGTTGGAGAAACAAGTTCCTCCTTTTTATCATCCATTTTGTAAGGATTCGTGCAAATTTTGGTTTCCTTTTTGGTATTATACACTAATACCGCTAGCAACTGCTCTCGTTGGCGGCAAATTTTAGTTTATTGATCAATGAAGTATTTAGATTAAAAAAAAGTGTTATTTTCCCTTCGAATGTGTGTTCACAAGGTGGCCAAAGCGTTATCATCTTGAATCTTTCAAAACAACATCGTTCGATCTCTCTTCCTCTCGTTTTTCATTTGTAGCTTCGCACATCTTTCGTGTCTTCTCGATGGAGCTCTAGTGACCATTTGTGTATGTTCTTCTAGTATAAAATTCGTGCAATTAGAGTTGTTAATTTTGTCTTCTAATCGTATTCATTTTCACAGTTGCTTTTGGGCAGTTTTCAATTTATTTAAGTTTTGTACCTCCATTCTAAAGTCGTATATGTGACTTTCGCAAACATTGCTCCATGGGTTGGCCCCGACATTCGAATGTTGGGCTTAAGTCTTGTTTGCTCTCTTTGTGCTTTTGATTTTGATTTCTTTTTTAAATTGTAATATATAGATTATTTTAACGAAATAGTTAGAAATGTAGCTAAAATTTAAAATATTTGTGACAATTATTTATGTGTTTGTACAATGTATTATTAATACTCATTAATATAGTATTATTTATCATTAATAGAGAATTATGTATTGTTAATACAATATGACTATGGTTGTTATTTTTTTTTTTAAGTTATCATATTTTTAATTATTTTTTGAATTTGACTAATCTCCTAATTTTCTATTTTTTTGCATAACAATTTTTTTTCAAACATATGGAGATATCCATTTCTCTATACGTCTTTTTACTTCTTGGAAAATCATGTTCGTGATGCCATATTCATTGATTTATTCTTGTATAATGAGAAATAGTTTATACAGAGTAAAAAATCAAGATTTGTGTACATCATTTGTTGTTTTTAAAAATTTTAGCAGCAAGTGAGAGTGTTTCTATTCGGATGGTTAAAATTTAAGTGGATGATTTGGACTCCACCTGAATTGGCAAAAACTTAAGTTGATATTTGATCCCAAAGTTCGGATCCAACTCAAGCGAGTAAGCTAAAACATGTATTGTAATTTACAAACTCGAATTTAATCCAACATAATTCTTTCAATACGATACCGGGACATGTTGGAGATATTTAATCTTGCACCACATTGAAAATATGATGAATTTTCGACATTTTTATAAGAGATATGTGTCACTCCACCACACATCAATTAAATTTAAGATGGAAAATCATGTTATTTAACACTCAAAGATATTGAAAGAATTTATCATAATAACTACTTTATATGGACAAATGCAGAGGGTACTACTACTCATTTTGCCGCCATTCCTTTCGGTTCCTTTTCATTTTTTAATTCAATTGGAATTTGAAATTAATTGCAATCTTTATCAAACTTTTATATAATCATTTATCAAATTTTAAAAGTTAAGAATATAATTGTTACTCGCCTTAAATGATTCGTCTAATTTTCTTAATTTATATGAAATGAATATTATTCAAACATTCCATTAATCATTCTCATCCAGGAAGCTTGCGATCTCGTGTTTGAGTAATACACAAAAAAAAAAACAATCATTTTCCCAACCATATATGATTACTGACAAAAAAAAAATCTCGTGGTGTTATAAATACTTTTTTAAAACCATAAATACTAGGAGAAATATTCATTCATTTCTTATAAATTATATCAAGTTTATTAAAAAAAAAAAGTGTAAGAGTTTTTCCATTTTAATGGTTTTTTGGACAGTTCCATGTTAATGGATAATTTAGATGAAATTGAAAACTGAGAATAAAAAATTGATATGATTTGTTTCTAGCAAAGTAAAATTTAATTTTTTTTCAAAGTATATTTGTTGACTGAGAAATTTCGGCCAATTACAAATTGCCACATCATTTACAAATATATCTAATTAAATATTGGGTAAATT
>JBBMKA010000002.1:6166760-6201051 GCA_037833695.1 Sechiopsis laciniata | reverse complement strand
GTAACACGCGCACAAATCAAATCAATAGAAATTCAAATTCATTTACACGTGTCTCATTTCTGTCTATCTCCAGAAATGCCGTGTTTACAATATTATATTATAGTTATTTAATCATCAATATTTTCAATTCTAAGAACATTGTCCTTTTTTACATGATACAACAATATTGGAGAATAAGAATTCAAACCTATAACCTTATGATTACTAAATTTTACAAAATGTCGTTAGAATTCTGTTGATTCATATATTATTGTGCAATGTATTATTAATAATCTATTGCAACAAGTTAAAATAGAATTCTATAACATTTTATATAATCTAATAAAAATAGGTTACACGTTTAAATTCTCACATTCCATATTGTTAAATTATAATAATAATAATATATTTTGTAGCCCGTTCACAGGAAAACCATTTTCTATTTATCAAATTGTTTTTTTTTTTTTTAAGTCAACGTTGTTTTAGATCATAATATAAAAATGTTAATAAAAATACTTTTATCATTGAACATATTATAATATTAATATTTTTTAAGTGCGAAATTCATATGCTACACCAAAACTTATTTAGAAAAACAAAAAGTGTTATAAATTTGAATTAGCAAAATTCTTTTAAACATTACATGTGAACACTGTCGTGAAATTAGAAAATAAAATTTCAAAATTGGAGCAGAAATAGAAGTAGAATTATGAAATATGATAATTAAATATAATGTTGAGCTGGGCCAGAATTTTATATGTATAATCATAATATAACAGAATAAAAGTTTTGGTTATTGTTGAAGACAGCTAGCTGGGCTGTCATCTGCAAATTTATTTTTGGGCATTTTGCACCTTACAGCTTATATTATAACTGTCGCTGTCGTAATTTTTTTTTTTTTCATCTTAATTTCCTTTACGCGTTTTTTCAGAATGTTTTATATTTTTTTCAGAATTTAAATATCGTCTATTATTCATTTAATTTTAAACCACATAAATTAAAGAGAAATTGTAATGGATAATCCATTATAATAAAATAATTATAAATTTAGTTAAATTTAAAAATATTTGTATCCATAATTATAAATAGGGTATTATTAATAGTCATAATATAATATTATTTTATTATTAATAAAATATTTTATATTACTAATACAATATTATATGTTATCAATACAGTATTGTGTATTAATATATTATTATGTATTAATAATATAGTATAATTATTAACATCTATGATTATGAATGCTAATTTTTTTAAAAAGTAATCATATTTATAATTATTTTCTCAATTTAACTTATCCCTAAAAAACCTCTAAAATAAAACTGTTAATCAAATAAATTTAACCTTTAGTTTTTATTTTTTATTTATTTTTATTTATGTTTAGTTTTATTTATGAATTTATTTATTTTGTTACGTATTCTATACAATTATTTGTTTAAAATGCTATTTATATTTTTATAACTGGTTGTTTGTTTTATTTAATCTATTTTTAAATGTTTAATTTTTGTATAAAATTAGTCTATATGGTTTTCTTGCTGTTTAAGAAAATTGCTATACATTAATTTATTCATTATAATTTTATAATCGTGTTTGTGTTGTTAGTATTTTGATTAAAATTAGGCATTTAAAATAACATTATAAGATTGGAATAAACTTAGTGAAATTTTAACTTAATTATTTTATAAAACTTAATAAATAAAAACTAAAATACGTTTTATATTCTAGGATTTGGTTAATTTCTTTAATATGAAAGTGTTGTTTTTAAAGCGTGAGAAATCAAATAACTTTTAGAAAACTAAACGATAGTTAAATAAAATAGAAACTATAGCAATAGTAATTTCTACTGTTAACGTTGGTGATGGTAATGAAATTTTTTATTTCAACAAATATAAATTCAGTCACATAATTTAGTAACAAAGATTAATTTTAATATATTAAAGATACAATATGAACTTAATTCTATAAATTATAGAGTGGAAGTTATTTGTATTTTGTTAAGGAAAATCAACAATAAACATATTATATAGACCAATTTAAAGTTTGAAAACCTATGAAAATAAAATTAGACATTTAGTAATACAATAATAAAAAAAGAACCAACTCAAAAGTACACGAATTAAATCCGAATGGACTTTAGATGTTTTCTATTTAGAGGTGATCCTAAAAACAAAAGTACATCAACAAAAACAAAATTGAGTTAGCATAAAAATATTAAGGAATCAATAATAATCTCCTCCACAAAAAATTATCCACAATTTTTCAATTTAAATTTAATAATGTTTAGGAGTCATCTACAATCTCATTAAACAATACTTTAATAAAGAAAACCATCTTTATTGAACTTTTCAACAGGCGTCTAAATTTTAAATTACTTGAAAAATGTTTGACAAATAAAGAAAAAGACCATAAATAATTGAAAATTTTGCATGTATAACAAAAAATGGTAAAATATTTCTATCTATAACACAAAATTAAAATTAATTCATTTTTAGTAAAAAATTCAAATTGAATTCTATCACACATATAATTCAATAAGTGATAGAGTTTTATCACTGGTCGAGTTCTATCACACTTACTGATTGAATTCTATCGGTGATAGAAAATCATGTATTATAAATAAATTATTTTATTTCGTAAATAATTTGAGAAAACACCAACTTAGTTTTGGAAAATTAATAAAAAAATGCCTACTTCGAGAGCTAATATCCAACTCTTAATGTTCACATTATGATATTCATTAAAAAAAAAATAATAATAAAAAAATTACAGCAGTATAACAAAAAATATTCCAATCTCATATCTTTCATTTTTTGATGTGCTCTTGAAAAAAAAAAAACAAAAAAAAAACAATTTCAAAGTTATGCAAAAAGCCGCATAATATTGACTAGCTGAGAACTGAGAAATTAAAAAATTAGGCGAAGAATTTGCAGAGGTGCTTAATTGATGTGGATGGATGAGATGAATGGAAAATTTTGATTTCTGTGGTGGCGATGATCGGCGAACATTGTGATGATTGGCCTTGGGAATCTGCGAGAAATCTCTCTCTTCTTCATCTTGAGTTTCTTCACCAACCCCTTTCTGAACTTTTCTTGGTACTGAATCACGGTTTCTTTCTCTTCAAATCTCAACTCTGAAGATTTGGAGCTGGTCAAACTCAGTCACGTTTTGGCCAATCGGAATTCGACAACGTATGTATTTCGTTTACCTTTCAAGTTGTGATTCACGGTGAACATGAAGATGGTGATGATGATATTTTTTCTTGATTTTGTAGTTTTGTTTTTGTTTAGGAATTGAAGAGCTGTTCGTGGGAGTGATTGGAGCTTGATTTGAACTCGTTTAAGGTGTTTGTGAAGGTTCTTGATCTTGCTGTTGTTCTTATTCGATTTAATTAGTTTACGAATTGATTTCTTTACTTTCGAGTTAATTTATGTCTGAGATTAGGGCATGGTTCTTTAATGGGGAAGTTTCTTCATATTTCTTTACTTTCGAGTTAATTTATGTCTGAGAGTAGGTCGAATAGGCGAATTTATGGAAGTTGATTTCATTTCATTGCGTTAAGGTGGAATTACCTTGATCTAGGGCGGTGGTTTGGATCTTCAGAAGTTGACCGATTCTTCATTTTTTCAGGTTGAATTTGTTTGGTTTTCTATCAAATGAGCATAACATAATGAACGGAATTGTGGGTTTGTTGGTCAATGGATTCTCCAGACAAGACATTGACTGATATACTTGGTCAATGGAAATCTTGGATCCCTTGGCGATCTGAATCCGCTAATGTATCTAGGGCTTTTTGGATGCCTGATCAAAGCTGTCCTGTATGCTACGATTGCGACACACATTTTACCCTTATCAACCGCAGACACCATTGCCGACTTTGTGGACGAGTATTTTGTGCCAAGTGTACAGCAAACACAATACTTGCCCCATCAGGAGATCCAAGAACTCCTTGCGAAGACCGTGAGAGAATTCGTGTTTGTAACTATTGCTTCGAACAGTGGAATCAGGGCATAGCTGCTCCAGATCATGAGATCAGGGTGGTCAACCAGGATCTCTGCAGTTCACCTTCAGCCGAAAGTTTGTCCAGTTCTAGATCTAGTGGCACTGCTGCCAGCAGTTGTATTACTCTTGCTTCTGTGCCTTACTCCTTTGAGGCCAACCAACAAGCTCAAGAGAATTCTGGTCTCAGCCCACAACATTCACCTATTATCTTAAGAGGAAGCGATCAACGGGGTGAATCAACATCAGGAAGGAGCACTGACAATCTATCTAGCATAGATATACCACAAAATTATTCCATGAACAGGTTTTTCCTCTGATGTTTGCATTTGGTTTGGTTCTTACCTAGTTTCTACAATCCCTATGTTATTTTTATTATTCCAAATATATTTACTGTAAGGGATCCTCTATTTGTTACAAGTTGGTATTGATTTAACCTCAAAGGTTGAACTTAGTGGTAGAACACCATTGCAGTTGATCAACTGACCATAGTTCTTAAAAAATAAGAGCCACTCATTTTCTAGTTGTATATGATCTGAGAGTGATCAAATGTTTTGGATTTCATTTTGAAATTTCAATATGACTTAACTGTGTAATTATTGTAATTAGTTGGAGCCTCCTGACAAGATGGTATAAAGTGAAACATTTTTTGTGGTTATTTTACTTGTGTGATTCGTGGTTTCTTTGTTATCAGGAGTGCTGGCCAGGATGATTATGATGGTGCATACAAGTCAGATATTGAAGCAAGCCATTCTCCTCAAGTCACAAGTTACACTGGTCAAGCTGAATCTGAAGAGATTGGCAATGAGCATGGGCTGCATAATGAGCAGCTTGATGGAGAAAACAACGTCAGAAGTTTAAGTAGCTCCCCGTTGCAGGAAAGTTTTTATTCACATGGGCTGGAAGGAATTCCAGATCTTGACCAAAAGGAAGACACAAATTTTATTTACGAAGTAGATCAAGGCCATTCCTCTTTAGACATTACGAACGATGTCCAGTCTGAACCTGTTGATTTTGAGAACAATGAGCTTCTCTGGATCCCACCTAAACCTGAAGATGAAGAAGATGAGAGGGAAACTTACTATGATGACGACGACGAAGGACATGTTGCAGGTGAATGGGGATATTTGCGAGAGTCTAGCAGTTTTGGGAGTGGGGAATTTCGTAGTAGGGATAGGTTTTGTGAGGAGCACAAGAACGCCATGAAACATGTTGTCGATGAACATTTTAGGGCTTTAGTAGCTCAACTGATGCAGGTTGAGAATCTTCCTTTGGGCGAGATCAGTGATAAAGAGAGTTGGTTGGAGATAATTACTTCTCTCTCTTGGGAGGCTGCCACACTACTAAAGCCAGATATGAGCAGAGGTGGTGAGATGGACCCAGGTGGATATGTGAAAGTCAAATGTATAGCTTCAGGACTTCGCTGCAGTAGGTAACTGTTATGGTGCCTATATAGCTTTTCGTCTATCAGAAAACTGTCTTATTTCACTCATGACATCTAACTCTCTGTTTGTGGCTTTTCATAACAAAAACTACTTACCTATTTTATGTTCTGATGCTTAATTACACAGTTTTTTTTTATAATTATTTTTATTTTATTTTTTTTCAATTTTTATCTTGACTATTTTTTCTTGACGGATGAAACTATATTCTTCTTATGACATCATGAAATTATCTTTTCTTGGTTACCAGTTCTGCTAGTTTTATGTGAGAAGATTCTGGGTCTTTCTAATAGGGCCTCAGAGATGTTTATAATTATTTTCCTGCATTAAAGGGAGAGCCTATAGTAAAAATAGTCAATGGATCTCTGGATTATGCTTGCCTCTAAATGGCCGAAAAAATGAGTAATATGTAAATTGGCGTCTCTGTATTCCCTCTTCTAGTTCTTAAACCTAACCTACCATTATTTTTCCTCATAGGTTGACTTTGTTCAGAATTATCCACTTCAAAATTGCTCTCTGATTTTTTTGAAATAGCATGTTGTTGCTTAATTATGGCTGCATTAGATTCTCATTTGTATGCACATCCTAACTAACGCTAAATCTTTTTTGGCTAAATTATTTGAAATACACCCAAACTAGTTTCAATTATACCCGTATCATTTAAAGAGTTTCACTTCTACTTGTGACCTTTAAAATTGATTCAAACATGCCCTTGAACAATTTACACTTAAAATTGGTGACAAAAACTGACTTGGGTGTTAAGTTGTAGTGACATATGTGACTATTAATGGTTTTGGGTTTATGGTCTATGTCCAGAATGGGAAAAAAAAAACCTCTTAAATAACAAGGGTATAGTTGAATTAACATTAAGTTCTGGAAAATGTTGAACAGTATAGCCAATTATTGTCAACTTGTTTTTTTTTATTCAGTATTGCAAATGCTAATTCTTTGTTTTTCCAAGTTTTTTTTGTAATAATATTTATTATTATTATTGTTGTTGTTTTTTTTGCTTTTTTACAGTTTGATATGATCCATACTTGTGTTGAATGCTATTATTTACATCTGTAGTCACAATAACTCTTTCATCTTTATTCTATAGTTACATATACTTATGGTTTCAAAAGAAGTTAAGATTTCAACTCTTCCAAACCTTCTTACAAGGAGTTCATTTACTTTCTTTTAGTACGGTGGTAAAAGGGGTGGTTTGTAAGAAAAATGTAGCTCATCGGAGAATGACATCAAAGATAGAGAAGGCTCGCTTGCTGATTCTTGAAGGTGCACTTGAATACCAAAGGGTTTCCAATCACTTATCAAGTTTCGCTACACTTTTGCAGCAGGTTACTTTTTAGCTCAGTTATAGTCATTAATGACAAATTGCTAGTGCTTGTATAAAAATTTTACTTCACATTAGTTTGTTTGTTTCTTTTTTCCCATTTCTTGTTCTAATTTAATTTAAACATTTATAGGAAATTGACCATTTGAGGATGGCGGTTGCAAAAATAGATGCACACCGTCCTGATGTTCTTTTAGTTGAGAAATCAGTATCAAGATATGCACAAGACTACCTACTTGAAAAAGATATATCGCTCGTTCTTAATGTCAAGAGACCACTTTTGGAGCGTATAGCTCGCTGCACAGGTGCACAGATAGTTCCTTCGATTGATCAGCTGTCATCGCCAAATTTGGGATATTGTGAGTCATTTCATGTAGAAAAGTTCATGGAAGATCTGAGCACTGATGGACAGGGAGGGAAAAAATCGGTGAAGACATTGATGTTTTTTGAAGGCTGCCCAAAGCCATTGGGTTGTACGGTAAGTTCTTGATATATCTATCAGAAATTTGTGCACATTTATCTTTACTGTTGAGAATAATGTGTAAAAGCATGTGTGTCTTAATGGGCATGAAAAATATTAGAGGGTGAAATTCTCGGCAGGGATTTTAACATAGGACCTCCTATGCTGATACCATATTAGATAGTATAAGGTTTCATCTCAAAACTAATTAACACTGAAAAGAGTAGTCCACATTTCTTATAAAGGTTGTGAGGTCAGGGATCCTCTACAAAAAGTAATGTACCTAGAATTTCAAGAAATAAGAGGGTGAAAAAAAAGCTTGGGCATAGCATAACTTTTTTTCTCTATGAATATTGCTCACCTGTTGATTCCCATCCTTAAAAAAATTCTGCTGGAAAACTGGATTGGAGGTTTCAGAATTACTTTCCTTGCACGCCTTTTTTGGCAGGGTAAGGAAATAACTGTCTTGTCATTATTCAGATCTAAAATTGTTTCATTTTTTTAGTGGTCTAGTGGATGAGTTTCTTGATGTGATGGCTGCTGGTGTGCCGCACTTACATAATAGATGTGTGATTACAGACCGTTGGTTTTAAGTACTCTAACTATTGCTTTGTTTATTTCTTTTAGATTTTGCTTAGAGGTGCTGACAAGGATGAGTTGAAGAAGGCAAAGCGAGTTGTTCAGTTTGGAGTTTTTGCTGCTTATCATTTGGCATTGGAAACATCCTTTCTTGCTGATGAAAGAGCCTCTCTACCAGAACTTCCCTTGAACTCTCCAATTACTGTTGCAATTCCTGTGAAATCGTCTATTGTTGAGAGGTCCATATCAATGGTGCCTGATTTCAGTCTTCCTGCCTATCAGGGGAAGCAACCTAGCTTACCTATTGATGAGCCACACAGATCCAAGAGTTTACCTTCCTCAGATCTAATCTTACCAAGTAACAGCACTTCTGCAGAAAACGGTCCTAGTTCTCAAATCTCACAACCAACTTCATCTGGAGAAAATTCAGATGTAATTTTTTCTTCTGATCCCTTGTCGTGGACTATTGGTTCAGAGTCTTATGGTGACGACTCTTCTCCATACCATACTCATAAGAAGAGAAATGCATTGGGTACCAGCGTAGAACTGGAAGAATCTTCTAATAATGATTATAAAGAACATTTGGAACTAGGAGCTGTTAAGTTGTTGGGGAACGACGAGTTTTCAATTGAAAATGAAGACGATCGTAGCTCAGTAGCATCTAGCCTGCCAATTGGCTCAGAGCCATTAAATATACAACAGAATTATCTGAATCATCAAGACCTTGGAACTTCTAAAGAGGAACTGGGAACAGGGAAAGATGACTTTCCTACAACATCTTCTGCCCATCAAAGTATTTTGGTCTCGTTATCATCAAGGTGTATATTGAAAGGAAGTGTCTGCGTGAGGTCGCGTCTCTTTAGAATCAAATACTATGGGACTTTTGATAAGCCTTTAGGCCGATTCTTAAGGGACTATTTATTTAATCAGGTGAGCTATCTTATTTTAATGTACATTAGATTTCTCTCTAGAAAACTTGGAATTACATAATGAAAATGCGAAGTCCTTGTGCCATTTCAGACATACCGATGTGATTCTTGCGACATGCCAACAGAAGCACATGTGCATTGTTATACTCATAGACAGGGCACCCTCACAATCTCTGTTAAAAAGATACCAAAAAATTTCTTGCAAGGTGAAAAGGAAGGGAAGATTTGGATGTGGCATAGATGCCTGCGGTGCCCACGAGACAATGGTTTTCCTCCAGCTACTAGAAGAGTAGTGATGTCAGATGCTGCATGGGGACTCTCATTTGGAAAGTTCTTAGAGCTCAGTTTTTCAAACCACATTGCTGCTAGCAGAGTGGCAAGGTGTGGCCACTCCCTACACAGAGACTGCCTTCGTTTTTATGGGTAATTATTTGGCATATCAGCAATTTTTTGAATTTAAAAAAAAAAATTACAAAATCAGTCAATATTCATATACAACAAACACCTGGCAATACAAAATTGTACTATTGTTGGTCAATTTCCTGTCTCCATGAGTTTATTAAAACGAAAGAAATAGTCTTCATACATATCAAAGCATAGTACTTTCGGAATGAAAATTATCACCTTCATATTATTTATTTATTTATTTTTGATAAAATCCTCTTCTTTTTTTTTTTTTTGAGAAAAATTCTCTTCGTATTAGTCATAGTGTCATAGTCAATTTGCCATTTCTATAATTAAAATCAGATATAGTTTTATATCAAACATTTTTTCTATAATTTATGTAATTTATACATTGATTTTTGGTTTCTTTTGCCGATTATTTTTTTTTATCCTGCAATTTGAGTGCCGAAGTTAGTTCCTTTTTTCCTCTTGGTGTTAGTTGTACCCTTCTTTTTTGTACTTGATTCATACTTTTTTTCATATGCATTATAGTGTCCACAAATCATTGGAATGGACTGTTTTCTTTTTATTAATTTTCATTTATAGGAAACAGAAAGATATTCATTAAAAGCGGTCAAGCAAAACATACCTGAAGATCAAACAAAAGGTCTTCAATTCAATTGAGGCTGTAAACCGTATAAGAGCACAAGCATATTCAAAATTTATACTCATAATTTTTACTTGACCGGCTGAAGGATGTTATCTACTCCACTTTTTCACCACATTTTGACAAGTCACCTTAGATAATTGCATCTTTCTAGAAGCTGAGGTGCCAGGATAATTGCTGCTTTCTTTTATTTTTTTTTTGGGATAATCGGGAACCCTTATACTCAGGGTACCTGCACCTCGCCCCAAGGCCCGGACTCAATTGACAATAAGGTTTTTTATTTTTAAGCTCATCCGTCCCCTGCTTCTTATTGGAGTTCTCTTTCCGTTGGGACTTCTCTATCTTTTCTTCTTTTTTCAACTTATGTGGAATATCAAACTAGCCAAAGTGGAAAGCATACCTTCTCTTATTTCACTTGTGCATTTTTTTAAACCTATGGCCAAAGTTGATGACATACCTTCTCTCATTGGCTCACTTATGCAGATCTGGGAGAATGCTTGCTTGTTTTCGCTATGCTTCAACCAATGTGCATTCTGTATACCTTCCACCATCAAAACTGGATTTCAACTATGAGAATCAGGAATGGATAAAAAAAGAAAGAGATGAGGTGGAAAACCTTTTTGGATTTGAGATGTTTATGATATAATTTTCATTGGACATGAATGATATAATTATCTGATTATAGCAGGTGGTGAACCAGGCTGAACTTCTATTTTCAGAAGTGTTGAATAATCTTCGTCAAATTGCAGAAAAGATATCTGGTGCAGGGACCATTAATAACATGAGAAAAATGGAGCTAAGGCGCCAGATTGCTGGGTTGGAGGCAATTTTACAGAAAGAGAAAGCAAAATTTGAGGTGAGCCACCAAGAATGGTCAATGTTGAAGTTAGACTGCTCTTTTTCTAACCGTCCTTCGTAAGTTTGTATGGAAATGCAGCTTGATTAGACCACAATTTTCAGTTTTTTTTTCAAAGATAAGACCATAATTTTCAGTTGAGAATCTCTTTAGCAGATGGATTTGTCGGAGATCGTCGATCTGTTGAGAATGTGGATGAACCAAAGCGGTTGAACTCATCTTATACTGTTTTACTGTATGGTGCATATGCCTTTATGACCATTTCGATGGCTCATTTGCATTATCAACTTGTATCTTAGGAATTAGAATGAACAAAAGTGGTTGGGCTTTTCTTGTGCCGTTTTATTGCGTGATGCATATGACCTATGCCTTGCAAAATTTGTCGTAGCTCCCTTGTTACATTAGAAAAACAATTTTCAGAATACCTTAGAACTTAGAAGTAAATATCTTCTCCGTGAGATTTTTTTGTTAATAAAATTATGCATACGTTTATTCTTCTCAGTGATATTACCAAATTGATGTGTTGATAAAGAATTTTCTTGTGTCTTAAACACCAAAATTGATTCTTATATTTAGAAATATGAAGCAACTTCCTTTTATTACTTTTAGAGTTCATGTCTACAATGTCTAATTCCTGGCTAATTTTTTGTTGGGTCTGATGCATGTGGTTAAGATATCACTCCATAAGACTATGAATGGGGAGGGAAAACAGGGCCAGATTGTTGGAGACATTCTTGAGATCAACTATCTGCGTAGGAAGTTACTCATCCAAGCTTATGTATGGGACCGGCACTTGATCCATGCAGCAAGTTTAGATAACGGCAATCCTGCTGGCAGCATAATTGCAGAATCTGAAGAGAGACCTTTGGTTGATAGTGAGAAGCTTTCTGAAATTAGCACCACCAGCAAATCGGTTGTAGACCTTAAATCTTCTGACTCTCGCTTTGTTGTTCAACAGTATAATGCAGGCCAAAGTAATACAAAAGAATTTTTTACCAGCCTGGCTCAACCTGACATTAAAAGCCAAGAAGTTGGAGATTCAGATTCAGATAAAGGAGAAGAAGACTTATGCAGCACAAGCATTAATGCTCCATCTGAACCCCTAGAATCAAAGGCAAGTTTTCTTGCAACTCAGGCTGATGCGCAGTGTTCTAGGATGGGAAACTTATCAGATACCCTCGAGGCCGCTTGGAGAGGTGAACATGGTTCAGTAGTTGGAATAACAAAAGATAGTTCGCAGATTTTATCCAATTCCACTGTGGCAGATTTGTTAGGAAATAATGTTACCATATGGAATGATCATTCTGAAGATCATAATGTGGACAGATTTACCCATCCTGTTTCTCAGTCGCTTCCTTCAAAAGCACTTGATGATTCAGAAAACTTTTCAGGCCAGTTTGAGAGGGCTTCCTCAAACTTCTATTATTTATTTGATGAAAAATTTCTAGCTACTGGTCAGAAACTTGAAGCACTAGCAAAATACAATCCCGTCTTTCTGTCTTCATTCTGGGAGCTAGAGTTTCAAGGTGGAGCTAAGCTATTCTTGCCTCTTGGTGTGAGTGAAATTGTTGTTCCGGTCTATGATGACGAACCGTCAAGTATTATAGCATATGCTCTAATGTCACCAGAATATCATTCCCAGTTGATTGATGAGCCAGAAAGACTAAGAGACTGTGGCGATTCGTTGCCTTCCTTATCTTTCACAGAATCATTTTTGCAGTCTTCTGATGACTTCTCCTTTGATACTTCTAGAAGTGTGGGGCCTCCAGATGATAGTGTTTCAACCATCTCTGGATCTCGTACCTCACTTAGTTTGGATCCACTCTTATATCCGAAGTCACTTAATCCTAGAATCCTTTTTGAAGAATACGGCCCGCATGGTGGAGTAAAGTATTCTGTTACCTGTTACTATGCAAAACGATTTGAAGCTTTGAGGAGGATGTGTTGTTCAGAACTTGACTTTGTAAAGTCTCTTAGTCGTTGTAAGAAGTGGGGAGCCCAAGGTGGTAAGAGTAACGTTTTCTTTGCCAAAACTTTGGACGACCGATTTATTATCAAACAAGTCACCAAGACGGAGCTTGAGTCATTTATGAAATTTGCACCTGAATATTTCAAGTATTTATCTGAATCAATTGGTATGAGAAGTCCTACATGCTTAGCAAAGGTTCTTGGAATTTATCAGGTACTTCTAATCCTTGATCTTCAAGTTTTCATCGGGGTATCAAATTGCAACTATGTTTTGTCAGATAGTTTTCCGATAATTGAGTAAAATGTTCTCTTCAAAGATAGATTTATATATATATATATATACTGAAAAAAGATAGATTAATATTAGTCTGTTATGAAGGGCTAATTCATCGTTGGAAGCTACATAGAGGAGATGATAAAATGCAAATTTTTAGGCCCCTTTTGATAATCATTTGGTTTTTTGTTTTTGATTTTGAAATTTAAGTTTATTTTTACTCATAGGTCCTACAATGTGCTCCATCTTTTCTACAATGTATCTAACTTTCTTTAAGAAAGTATGTGAATGCTAACCAAATTTCAAAAATAAAAACAAACTTTTGGAAGCATTTTTTTTTTTTTTTTCTAAATTTTTGTTTGGTTTCTAGAA
Organism: Sechiopsis laciniata; assembly: GCA_037833695.1. Classification (NCBI taxonomy): domain Eukaryota; kingdom Viridiplantae; phylum Streptophyta; class Magnoliopsida; order Cucurbitales; family Cucurbitaceae; genus Sechiopsis; species Sechiopsis laciniata. Next base: position 6,187,809 of record JBBMKA010000002.1, on the reverse strand, counting down.
ATATTGGTAAGATGTAGATATTCATGTAGAAAAAAACATATGGTATGGTAGTTGTTGTAGGCTTAAATTTCAAAAACAAAAAACTAAAAATAAAATGGTTATCAAACAGAGGCTTAATTCTTCCCTGTTTGTGGAACACACAATTTGTTACTTGCCTTGAATCTAAAAATAGAAAAGAAGACATAACTGTATACGAATGTTGGATGCCATTACAATTGTGGTTCACTTTTGATAATTAAGAGGTTATCGAGAAGCTTACTATTTGTTGGTTTTCATGGTGGAAGGTTACAACAAAGCATCTTAAAGGAGGGAAAGAATCAAAGATGGACGTTCTCGTGATGGAGAATCTTTTGTTTAGAAGGAATGTTTCGCGACTTTATGATCTCAAAGGATCTTCAAGATCGCGCTATAATGCTGATTCAACCGGGAATAACAAGGTTCTGTTGGACCAAAACTTGATTGAAGCAATGCGAACTTCTCCAATTTTCGTTGGAAACAAAGCAAAACGATTGTTGGAGAGAGCTGTCTGGAATGATACTTCATTTCTTGCCGTAAGTTAAAGAATATGCATATTTGCACGATGTTCTGTAAATGATCTTCTAACCCATTCTAACACATTGTTTAACTTGTGGGTGTGTTGCAGTCAATTGGTGTAATGGACTACTCGTTGCTGGTTGGGGTGGACGAGGAGAAACACGAACTGGTTATTGGGATCATCGATTTCATGAGGCAGTATACATGGGACAAACACCTTGAGACTTGGGTGAAGGCTACAGGCATTCTCGGAGGGGCAAACTCGGCTCCAACTGTGATCTCGCCCAAGGAATACAAGAAGAGGTTCAGGAAAGCAATGACAACCTACTTCCTGATGGTCCCTGACCAGTGGTTTTCACAGTCTATTGTCCCGAGCCAGTCTCAGTCTGATTTAGGCGGCGAGAGCTCACGGGATAACAAATCCGATACTATGGCTGTTACCTTGTAGATAGATGAGAGTGAATTTCAGGTACAACCTCTCACTTTTTGTTCATTATCTTGGATAAATTGATTCTTTTAGGTAGATTCCCCTCCGTTTTGTTTAGATATCATTGTTCAAGAGCAAGAGGAGGTGATGATAATTCATTAGGAGATGTGTGAAAGAAGGCTGCTAAAAAGCCATTAAGAAAAGAGGTATAAATATTAGTTCACCTCTTGATTAAGATCTTTGTATGAAATAGGCAGTGTTGTAGTTAGATTTACAGTGTAAAGCTTCTGTTCCGTGTATCAATGTCGATGTTGTATGCTTCCGAAAAATACATTGCCTCCATATGTTGTAGTTTACAAGATAAGTTATCTCAGTTCCAAGTTCAATGAATCTAAATTTTCAATCCTACATCATAATGTCTGGATTGTTTCTTTCTGCTGCTCAGGTAGAACAGAGAATAACCAACCAAATATTTGTTGAAATATGAAAAATGCGTTTGCAATTTTGTGTTTGAGTTTCATTACCGTGAGGAAATTAACTATGAATTGGGCAGTGAATTTGATTGTGATTCATTTATTTACCTTTGATGGTTGTCTATTTTAGAAAGGTTTTTGTGGAAGCGAGTACCATCGCCGTATCCTTTGCAAATGATTACCCCGTTTTTTTTTGGCAGAGAGGGACTACAAATCCTATATGGAGGATATTATTGCGTGCTAAATACTGACTTTTTAGGATCGAACTCATGGTGTTGAGTTAACTTACCACCAAATAATGAAATCAACGACACCTACCTTTCGATATCTCCAATGCCAAGAAAATAACATTTCCTTCACCATTTTCTCACACTTACCGCAGAAATTTCCATGCATATGCGTGAAAGGGGATATTATTATTATTATGAAAAATCCCCTGAAGGTATTTTCTCACACTTTTATTTTCTTATTAAAAAAAAAAACTTTTATTTTCAATGTTTCTATCAAAGAGTCTTCGAATTTAATAACGCTTGAAAACATGGGGGCATTACAATCACTCTCTTTCACCCAACTTCCATTCTTTCTCTCCTCCTTCCACCACTTCGCTCGTCCCCTATATTTGTTTGGTTGACAAATTTGGAAGGAAAAATAAAAAATAAAAATAAAAACAAGATAAAGTGGGGGAAATAAACAAATCTAGTAGGGAAAAGAGGAAGTGCAATGAAGAGTGAGGGACATGAAGGTGGGGAAGTGTTGGAATGGATGGGATTTCTCTCCATCCAAATTGCTCACATCTCCTCTTTGATTTCTACATTTTCAAATCTTAAAAATTTTCAAATTTGTTAGGTGAAAGGGGAACATCACAAACAGAGGGTGTGTTGAACAAATTATTGAAATACCAAAAAAAAAAAAAACTCCAATTACCATAAACAATAAATTATTCATACCAAAAGTAATCATTTCTTTTTAGTTCTATAAGAATTGGGTGGAAAATTTTAACCCATGATCTCTAAATCATGAGTGTAAGTTGATGGCGTTAAATTATTACTCTTTTGACTCCAAAATTAATAAATATATTGTATAAAAAGCATTTTTTTAATGATATTTAGAGAATTTCGATTTAAATACCACTTCTTTTTAATAGAAACATGCATTTTTTTGTAGTGAAGATAATGTCTATTATCACTATGTTTTTTATTTGAGAATATTTAAAGGAATGGAGATTCTAATTACATGATTACCAGGTTGTATCAAACACCGTTAGAACTTTACTTTTGTTGACAATCATCACTAAGTTAAGTTTACTTTAGTCTATATATATTTACCAACCAAATTTTAGCGATACTCATTTCAAATATCATGAGCATGACCATGATATTTGAATAATAATAATATTTAGAGAAATTTACAAGACTATTCAAATTTAGAAAAATTTATAAATATAATTATTAATATTAATTAGTATGGTTAAGTACTTTCTTATATTTCGATATTAATGAATATTTATATTACAATATACTTGTATTAATGAATATTTATAATACAATATTAAAATGTATTGATGATTATAGATATAAATATTTTAAAATTTGTCAAGATTTATAATTAATTTGTAAGAAGTTCATTTCAAACAATTTCTAAAAATACCCTCAAACCAAATTTCGCATATTTGAACATAGGCAACTCGTCATCATCCTTATTCATTCTACCAAACATACACTCAACCAATATTTATTAATTGGATAGTACACATTAAAATTCTTTTTTCTTAAAGCTCAGCAGTACACATTAAGTAAATAATAATTGATTACGACAAATAATACCCAATTACAAAAATAAAAATTACCACATCAAAGCCCAAGAGAGAAAGGGAAACCGGTAGCCGACAACCAACCGCCACCGCCAATAAATTTACCCGCAGTAAAAGCCTGAGCCTCCGTGGCACTCTTTATTACCCTAAACCCCTTCCACGTCACCCGACCACCGGTCGAAGCCCCCGGTCCAGTATTCTGAAACTCGCCATAAAACAAAGTATTCAACGCAAAGTTACCGCTCCACTCATGCCAACCCTTCGGGTCGATGACGTCACTAATCGTTGACTGCATGACCACGGTTCTAGAATATTCCTTCCACGGCCGGCCCAAAAAAGTCGGAAAGCTCTTCTGAACCGGGCGTAGATCCGACGTGGCGCCGATCCGTGACTTCTGGATCACGATGCCCGTGTTCTGGTTGGGGTCGGACCGGCCTTGGGCCGTGACCATGTTTTTCTGGCCCGAGTTGGGTTTGCGCGCGTGGATGTCACAGTTCTGGAGAACCGCCGCCGCGTTGCCGAAGATGAAGTCAACCGTGCCGGAGATTAGACAGTTGACGTAGAATTGACGGTTGGAATGTACGTAAAGAGTGTCTTGATAGGCTAACATGTCGCAGTTGAAGAAGGCGGAGAGATCTGATCCCACGCGCAGCGCCACCGCTTGGTGCTTCGACGGACCGGCCGTGTTCTGGAACGTGATGTCACGCGCTAGGAATTTTTCTCCCACAGCAGCTGTCCACGTCATTAACAGACAATTTTTTAAATTATTTGTATTTATTTTTCTGGATTTATCGATACTATTGCTAGCGTAAAGGATTTTTCTTCACTGGCATGCAAGGTCCACTATCCAAATCGATGTGTATTATTCTCTTCTTTTTTGTATGTGGAAATTTGATTTAAAGATATTATAATGAAAAATAAAAAGAAGGGTATAAAGGAAAGGATATGTTCGATTATTTTGGGTAAAAAAGTATAATACAATTTGCAGTATTTTGGAATAATTTTTTTTAAAAAATCTTTTAAAAGTTAAATGTAATATATCCACGTGCATATATATGTTTTGGATTAAATAGTGGATCGACAGTATTATTCTTATTTAGAATTAGTAATTTCAAACCTATTATATGGGTAAATTGAGAAAATATATATGTAGATTAAAATTAGGAATAAATATATTTTTTAGTTGAATGATTCAGATGTAGTTTTATATGGTTCCTATGACGTTTTAAAAAATAATCCACTTTTACATGTGTTTACTAAAATAAAACATGTTTACCTCAAACATTTTAATAATGTTTAAATTTAATTTTTGTGTCTTTTTAAATACATAGTTTTACTTGTTTTATTTCAAAAATATAACTCATGTCAATACCTAAATAATTATTAGAGGAACATTTGGGTGGCTGCACCGCATGGCTACACCCACTTTAAGAGCCACAAAAAAAAATTATAAAAAAAAAAATTTGTGGCTCTCAAAGAGCCACATCAGCAACATCACTCATGAGAGTGCAGCCATGGCTGCACCCAAATCTTCCTCTAATTATTATATTAATATATTAGAATTTAAAATTAATATAGTCATCATTCTAGTATTTGTTTTAATTCAATAATATTTAGAATTTGAATCGGTACATAACCCGTTACTATGAGATATGATGTCACTTGATACTACTCATTTTGACGATAATTATCTTAATTAGTATTTCATTTTGTAACAAACTATTTTATTATCTTAAAGACTATAATGGACTATTATTAAAATATAAGTGAATAAAGTATTATTTTGATATATAAAAACTAAACATAAACTTCACCAAAAACATATAATAAAATCAAATTATAGTATTGGGATGAAAATAGCCTTTTAACTTTTTCAATTTTTGGTTTGGATATTTTAGTCCATTGGTAACTTTATGCCATGTGCGCTCCACCATAGGGTGGATGGTTCGCGTCTTTAAAAGATTCACGAAGACAGGGATTGGGACGGGCCAAACTAAAAAGTATTATATTCTTTTCTTTTTTTAACAAAAAAGAGTATTATATTCTTAAATGATGAATTAAAGATAATTTTCCAAAATCAAAGTATGCTTTTCTTTGATCCACGACGAATTAGGGGATAATTACTCCTATTTCCTTTCTTATGAGCCTCAACTAAGAAGGAAAGAAGATCAATGATCTAGTTCGTGATTCTTTTATAATTTAATTACAATTTTATACTAAAAATATCATTTTAAAATTGGATTTAATTATAATGACAGAGAAAGAACATAGGAAATGACAAATATTTTAATAAATCATTCAAAGCTTAGAATCTCACACACACTTATGTATTTTTTTTATATACATTTTTTTTGTATAAGAAAAAAAAAATCAAATTATTGTTTGAGAGTGATCTAAATTATGACCAAACATAAATGTCCATCTGATGTATCTTTTAAAAGTATTAATCCATATTTTTTTTAATTAAACAACATTTGAAAAAAGAAATTAAATTGATTGTATAGCTCATAGAGTCATAATTACTGATTCATAAAAGATAGCTATAATCCTAATTCATAATAAAATAGTCAAACTATTTTTTTCAACAAATAACAGTGGTTGGCCAAAATTCTACAAAGTTGATTGGGAAAGTACTTTTTGTAAACATAGAAAAGAACTTTTTTTTTCTAGCTAAAATGACTTCTTTAAAAAAAAAAAAAAACATCGTATAAAAACAAAAGTTAAAGATTAAAAACGAAACATAAACTATTTAACTATTTTGTAATTACAAAAACATTTTTTTAATGGCTGCTTTGTTTCATAAAACACACAATTTTCCGAAATAATAATAATAATAATAATCACGTGACTGGCAGCGAATAAAAACAAAATAGCAGTAAAAATAATCTTACCGACGGTTGCAGAGTTAAAAGTGGTGCTGCCGTCAACGACATTCCGGCTACCGGTAATTATGGTGTTTTTCCGTCCATCTCCAATAAACATTATATTCGTTTTCTTCTTCGACACATCCACATTTTCTCTATAAACCCCAGCTTTAATTCTTATCACGTATCTTTTGCTACTTTTCTCGGGCGCGGCGGCCACGGCGGCTGACACGGTCTTGAAGTTTCCGCTGCCGTCTGCCGCCACGACCACGTTGGGCGTGACTGAGGACGACTGGAGCAGCCGCCGGTCTCCGGCCGACAGCCACTCCGGCCACTGTACGCTGTTGTCGTCTTCCTTGAGCTGTTTTCTGTTGGCCGTTGTTCCCATTTTGGCCTCGTAGTTGGCTATGTCTGTGTCTGTCATGTTTTTTATCATGGCTAGTGCATTACTGCACATGTGCTCCACGTGTGTTTGGCCTTCTTTTAGTTTCTCTCGCAGGCTCTTGTCCGCGCCATCGTGGGAAAACCCGTCGAGGCAAGTTTCCTGTTGGAGATTCGAATTTATGACTTTTAGATTGTGAACACATTTATATTCTTTTATGATAGTTGTAACTGAAGTCGTGAATTTAAACTTTAGTATGATCATTAAAGAGTGTGCTTTTTTTTACTCAATAACAATTATAGATAAAGATTTGAAATTGTAAGACTAAATTATATCGAATGTCATTAGGGTTTTATTATCTTAGTTAAAATGTTTATTTTACTTTTTTTTTTAATAAAAAGTTTCCATCTATAGTCACCTATATTTCTTACACAAAAATCTAGTCGGTGTATTTCTTTTCAAATGCATCCAAACTGACAATGTGGACCTTTTATGAAAAGAAATGTGCATAAAAATCACAAACATGGTTACGAACGAGTATAAAAGTAAATTGACCTGCAAGTTAAAAATAAGCTAAGGTAAAATAAGTCATTTCTGTAAAATAATAATTTTTTTTTTCAAAACAGACATTTTTAGATATAAAACATAGTGCTTTTTAAAAATGGTAAAAATAAAGTAATAAGATGCCAAAATGGACATTTAAATTGGCTCAAACAATCAAAATAGAATAAATTTTAAAATACCATAATTAAAAAAAAAAAAACTAACAAAAAAAATTAATAAAAAAATAGAAAAAACAACATTTCTAGTCCATATAGTTTTAAATATAGTTTAGTTAAAATAATATGTTAATGTATAAACTTTGAAATTTATTCTATTTTGGTTTTTTCAACTTTCAAAACTTCAATTTAATCCATAATTTTTAAAGTTTATACATTTTAATTTCCAAACTTTCAATGTCTAATTTTAAATTATATATTTTTTTAAAAAAACTTAAAAGTTATTTTAACTCTGGTTTCTTAGTTAGGAGAATATAGAGTTTATATTGTTTGAATTTAGTTTTTTATACTCATTTTTCTTTTTGAAATTAATTCACGTAAAAATGTAAACAATTCATCCATCAATATATTAGAATTTAAAATTAAGTCGACTTAACATCTAATTACGTAAACTAACTGTTTAAAATTGAACCTAATCCGTTATACCTGATTAGTAATGGCGGAACTAAGCAAGGTTTTAAGATCATCAGCATGCTGGTTCAAACTTTTCTTATTAGGGTATTCATGGAGGTCCACAACGGCCTTATGAAGCTCATCAAGAGTTTCATCAATGGTCTCGAGGCAATCATGTAGCGCAATTCTCTCCCTCCGTGTAATGTTCTTAAGCGCCGCCAATTTCCGCACTCGAAAGTAGTTCTCCTCCACGGCCTTCACCGTTATGTTGATCGAAAGCTCGATCACGTCCTTTTGGTTCCTCACTTTCGCAACCGCCCCTTCGGTTTTCGAAATGCTCGAAAAACACAGCTCCGGATACAGCGTGCTCCCACACGCGCTCTTTACGGTCGCGTGTGCTGCATCGGTGTGGTTGCTGGAGGATTTGGAGGTGGTGATGCCGGCAACGATGGCGACGATGGCACCGATGAGGAGGAAGAGGGCGAGGATTTTGAGCTTGTGGTTTTTGTGGGGTTTTTTGGCGTTGTTGCCGGAGTTTGGGATTCCGGCGGCGATGGGAGTTTTTTCGTCCATGGTTGTGTTGGATTGTGAGAGATGTGTGGTTGAGGGAATGAGAGGAATAGGTTAATATAGACAGACTAGAGGGATAGGAACTACAAGGACACTACTCGGATTCTTTTTTTCTTTTTTTTTTTAAAACAACTTTTTTAGAAGGAAAAAAAAAAAAAACGAACTGTTTTGTTATTGGATTTTTCAATAATTGAGTGCATTTTTTGTTTGTAAACGGATATACATGGGCAATAATATGAGTTCGTTTTATCATCATTTTGTATAAATGAGGTTATAATTTCAATTCAATAAAAAGAAAAATTTCATCTTAAAATATAAATAAAGTATTCAACATTGATTAGATGAAGAGAAAATCATCAATACATAAGTGATAAACAATTATCTCAATTGATATAAGATCTTTGGATAAAATTAAAAATAAAATCATAATGGTATATGCCAAAAATGATGTTGTCATTCTTATTGTTCTGATTCCATTATGCATGTAAATAAATTTAGAGCTCCAACAAGATTTTTCGTACTTTGATTTGTTAGGAATAATTAAGAAAAAAAACAAGAAAGAAAAAATTAAAGAAAAAAAACGTGACAAAAAATATAGGACACGTTAATAATTATTTGATTTTTTTGAAAATTCTGCTTGATTTCATCACCGTATCAAAATATGTAAATTCTAATATAATTCCATAACCCAAAATAAATATTTGGTATTTTTCTTTTAATAATTTTCAATTTTTGAGTTGGTTTTTAAAAATACAAATGAAAGGTAAATATCAAAATAATGAAAATTATTAGATCACATGCAATTCAACGTAAAAAAAAAAACAATTGATAGTGATTATTAGAGTGAATAGTTTATATATTTTATAAAGATCCTGAAAATTCTACACATTCTAATATGGACAAAAGTATATAACCTAGCTAAAATATAAAAAGAAAAATAACATACAAAAGTATATACTATATTTCATATTTTAATAAGGTTTCGGGGCGAGTAGCGCCACTTTACTAATCATAGTGCAACATATTTCAACGCATTTAAACACAATTGAATCAAATCATTTATTTTTATATCAAATAGTAGAGGCGAAAGAAGATACTATTTCCAGCGTGATTGTACTGGAAGGCATTTTTAAAGATTAAAAATGGAAAACAATGATTAAAAAGACCCAATAATGATAAAAATTTCAAAGTTCATTAGGATATTTGCTAGAAATCGCCAACAATAAGAGGAAAAGAATGAACAACGACGGCAAATTGTTCTTACATTTTATTTTCATAGCTTGGATTAATTTCGGCCGAGTCAACAAGGAGGATTTGTAGATACCATTCATGGAGACTTTTTTTTTTTAAATGTCATTAACTAGAAATTTAAAACGATTGCTCGATCTAATTAATATGTTTTTCAGTTTTAATTTTAATATATTAACTATTAACGAAGGTTGAGGAGATAGTAATTAAAAAAACATAATGATGTGGATAGGTAATGGTTGAAGAATAATATTAAATATTTTATAGTTCAACGATAATTAAATGTGAGAATTCAAACTTATAAACTGTGATTATATAAGTTGTATATAATAACCCAAAAGTTATGATTTTTATAGAGATCTCTGATTCGAGACCATTGAAAAGTGCCTAAACTAGTAGGGTGAGCTCTGATGTATCGAGTATAGGAGATCGAAACTACAATTTTCCCGTTTTCGAAAAAAAAAATCAAAATTATATTTTAACCCTTAAATTTAAAATTTAAAATTAAGTGATTGGAGTATGCTCCTTTTTTTTAATTCAATAATATTTGAAATTCAAAACCATGACCAACCTATTACCATTTATTCATTTACTAAAATATTACTCATTTGGGCACGAATTTGAATCTTCAAAAAGTGAAAAATATAATTAACATTGTTCAACGTGAGATGGCAATGTCAATGCAAAATGCCTGACATGGAGCGCCAAGCTAAGATTTTAAAATTGGCTCATTGTTTCATGTGACATTTAAAATCAGAATAAAAATAATAAATCACTACCACTAAATACATAAAATGCCAAAAAAAAAAAAAAAATTGAAATTCCAGCAACCTTTGTATAAAATGTCAATTTTTTTAATAGTGTCGGTTGCAGGTGACTGTGGCTACTTTGTACAAAAATCTTAAAATGGTTTATTCAAATTTTGATTACTATATATAAATATCACATAATTAAACTTATACATTTGTTGGCCTTAAAACGAATTTTAAAAGCTATGAATATTTGCTTTTCAAATTTTAAAGATACTTTATTAAAAATGATGAGTAAACTTTATTATTTTTTTTTAGAAAACATGATAAGTAATCGTCAAAGTAACTTTACGAGAAGAATAAAAAAAAAGTTTAAGACTTTAATTTTCAACCCTATCTATCACCATATATATTAATTCTTTGGCCTACAACAATGATATTAATGTCTGTTACCATTCAGAGTTTATAAATTCGAACACTTTACTGTAATTGATGTAGGATTATCCCTAAAAAAAATTGATGTAGGATTAAAAAAAACAAAAGCATTCTTACTGTAAAACAAATTAAAATAAAAGATCTTGTCAAAAAAAAATAATAAAATAAAATATCCAACGCGGCCACTTGCAAGCGATGGCTTTTGACAGCCTGGAAAAGTATCATTATTTGTTATTAAAAAAATAATTAATTACTAAAAAAGACGTGTCATGAGTTGCTTTACTTCCTCCTTTTTTCTCTTTTAGTTTTACATTATGTTTGGTTTTAGAATATAGTAATTTTCGTAACAATGATTCCGTTTTAAAAAAATATTGATAAAAAGATTTAAAAAAAAAAAAGAAATGTTTTCTAATTATCTGATTATATATATATATATATATCACAAAATAATACGCCTATGTGTGTGTGAAAAGATACTTATGAAAACTTTACATTTTATTTTAAACCATTTTTTAAGGGGGAAAAAAACAGAACGTGAGTGCTGATTGGCTAGTTTGTCCATATTAATTAATTATTGACTTGTTTTTCTTTTTAAATCGAATCTTTACACCGGGAGAAATTTATTTGATCATGATAGATGTATGAGAAATAAAATTTAAAAGTATATTTCTTTTCTAAGTAGATAAATTTTAAGATGCACAAATTTTTTGTTTAGACAATATTAAAAAAAAATTGTAGCGACAAAGAATGTCACATATACATTAAAAAAATATATTTCCTCCTTATTCATAAGAAGTTATGTATTTCTCCTTAAAATGTACCTTTAACAACAATTATTCTCGTGGAATAATTTTTTAGGTATTCTTTTTAATTATTTAAAAGGAAAAACAATTTGTACGTAACAAAATAAAGAAAATGACATTTAAATATTATAGTGAACTAGCTCAACCGTCAATGGTCAAAACTGAGTTCTTTAAAACTTATTGATAAATAGTTAACAATGAACTTATGCATTGCCCGTGCTCACTAAAAGCTTGTACATAAAAAATTGTATAGGTAATATTTTTGTTAAAATATTAAGGAAAATTGTATTAAATAGACCACATTCGATAAGTATTTGTAAATATAGGTGACTAAGTTTTTTTTTGCAAAATTAATTTTTCTTTAAAAATTCGAAAATCATAATTTTTCTTTAATAAAATTTTGCCCTTCTACGCATTAAATTTTTTATTTTCGAACTCTAACTCTCATTTTGCATACTTTCCATCATTTTAAAATATACCATATTTAATTGTCTTTTAATATGAAGAGATTTTAGTTCATTTTTTCATTTATCTCACATATTTATTCCTATTCTTTTTTCGTTTCAGTAATCTTTCTCCATTCTCAATTGCTCCATTTTTTATTCTTTAGTTCTATTCCTTCTCTCTTTTCACATTCCGGCCATCACGTAAATTGTCAATGACCACTCATCTGAGATCGGACGGTATAATCCTTCGACTTCAGTTATCTCCGATCACTCATCTCCGTTTTTCACAGTAATTTGATTACAATTTTTGTTCCCATATTCATCACTATTAACAGGTTATAGTGTACATAATGTGTTGCAATATCTTAGTTATACTTTAAATCTTTTTCTTTATAGGTTCAACAAGCATTCCTATTCGTATCGCACACAGTGTTCAGTGGGATGATAATGAAATGTACCATGATTATGAAGTAAGAGAAGTATATCTGGACCCATGCACTCCTTATATCAAGTTGGTGCTTTCTATTATGACTAAATTGGGGATTCAAGATTCTATCGAAATTCCTCCCGCGTACATTAGTGTAGGTCTTTGCCAAAAACTATCCAAGGGAATTAAGCGTGCTGTTGATAGCGATGTTGAATGGTTATATAATGTATTGAATGGTGGATCTATCAATTGGTGTACCATCATAGTTGACCTTAGGCAGTGTATTGCAATGTTTCAAAACCATGTCATCCCAACTGCATCTACAGATGTTATTCGTTCCATAAACAGTCGTTTCCATCATTCTTTGGACCTCGACAAGTTACCTGCAGATTTCGAAATTCGTGTGGATGACATATTTTCTGGGAAAAAAGAACTTCAAAATGTTTTGAGTGTTATTACTTTGAGGGATGAGTATCAATTTTTCGCTAAAAAATCTACCAAAAAATTATTCGTTGCAGCATGTATTGATCAAAGTTGCAAATGGCAAGTTTCTGCATCTCGTAGGGGTGGAGTATTAAGTGACACTTGGGTTGTTAGCAAAGTAGTCAACCAACATTCTTGTTCTCTTGATGTTGCAATGAACAAACAAAAACAAGCTACATCATCTCTAGTTAAGAAACTTCTTATTAACAAAACCACTTTCATGGGTAGAGAGTTTGAAAAATCGCACACCATAATGACATATGTACATACACATCATGGACTGAATATTAGCTACCACAAAGCCTACCGTGTAAAACAGTCCATTATGAACCAAATGTATGGCAAACCAGACGATTCTTATGCTCTACTCCCTTCTTACACCGACGTGTTCATGAAAAAAGAACCCAGGTAACAAACATTTACAATTACGTATTCTCTCACGTATGTACTATATATTCAAATAGCACTATACAATATAGACTACACAGTACATTATTTTAAAATTTTAAATTTTTTCAGAGTCAAAAGCAAAAATATAGTTTTCAGATGATGGTCGATTTCAATACAACTTCATTGTTGCTGCAGCTTCAATTGAAGGGTGGAAACATTGCCGACCTTGTATACAGATTGACGGTACATTCATTAAAAGCAAGTATGGCGGAACATTGCTTACGGCTACATCTAGTGATGCAAACAACAAAATTTTCCCATTAGCAATAGCTGTAGTTGGTTCCGAGAATGACTCATCCTGGAAATGGTTTGTTGGTCTGATGAAAAAATACTTTGGTAATAGGCAAGATATTGTTGTCATATCTGATAGACACAAATCAATCAGCAACGCCATCGATGAGTTGTGGCTTGAAGTTTTCCACTGTATGTGCATTTATCATTTAAGTGATAATATGATTAAAAAACACAAAAGCAAATGAGATAATGATATACTTTTTAGTCTTGCGAAAGCATACACTTTGTATAATTTTGAGTTCAACATGCGTCATCTTGAGAATAGATGTCTTGGTATTCGTGAAGAACTACAGAAAATTGGTTTTGAGAGGTTGTCACGCGCTCATTGTCCCCGAACACGTTACGAGGCCATGCCCAATCATTCATGTGAAAGTTATAACAATCATATCTTATACAGTACACGTGAGCTTCCAATAGTTTTGTTTAAACTTATAAGGATGCTGTTGCAAGGGTGGTTCTGTGTTATAAGACATGATGCAGAAAGAACTACAACGAACTTGACTGAGGAATGCGAAAAACAATTGAATGAGTCATTAGATAAAGATCATTTCATGCAGGTTTGGTTTATACCATCTTCACTATATGGTACGGTTTATATATGTTTGTATCAATCCAACCCCTTATATATTTTCAACTTATTGCAGGTACATCACATAGACAGTCTTCAATTTCAAGTTCTGTATGGCATCCACCAGTATCATATTAACCTTATTGACAGAAGTTGTAGCTTTAGAGAATGTGACTTAATAGGAATACCGTGTACTCACGCTTGTGCCGTATTACGACACATACAATTCCCTTCTATACAGTATGTTTCAAAATACCATCTAGCTGAAACATTAAAGAAAACGTATGCAGGACTTGTTTACCCGCTAGGACCAAAGGAACATTGGGTTATACCAGATAACATGTATATTTATAACTACACTGAATGTGATGTACATTTGTACCTCTTTCGTTCTATTATCACTGCTTTCCCATACCCCTCTTCTCCACATCTACTTCAGGAACAACATCAGTCTATATCTGCTCGTTTTCATCACTGAACTCTCATAAACTTCCTCTAAATCCTTTTCAGTTCTTCTAGCCTCAAAGTTATACAATAAGTGATGTAATAAATAAAACGATCCAGTTATACAATACAATATTCATGTTATTATATTGTACATACCTCAAAATCAAAGCCGAATGGTACAATTTCTTTATAGGACAGTCTAACATCGGTACCATCTGATCCCACTACATTTTCAGATGCTCCTGTTTTGTCTGCACCCGCCTCTTCAACAATTTTTGTCATCTCCATACCTTTGTCAACTTCACTGTTTGTTACTTTACCTTCTTCCCTACTAGAATCCCCATATGAGCTTGTTGTCTACGAACAAACAAACAAGTCATTCGTTTCATAGATATACATAGGAAATGATAAAATACCTATATCATGAACCATTCAAAGTTCTACCTCGCCAATTGTAATTGCAGTATTGTCAACTTTTCGTTTTTCGTAGTAGTCTACAGACGTGCCAAGAGTTCGTTGGCTTCGTCTAACTGGCAGTCTTATTCTATCTACACCTTTCCCTGCTTTCACCATTCTAAAACCTTGATAAAAAAAATTTACCCACTTCACTACACCGTCTCTGTACTACTAAATAATTTAAACCAGATTTCATAAAAAATCAATAACGGGTAGAAGTAAACTAAAACAACTTTACCCCCCTATCGTACATGCATCAAGTTTTCTCCAACAATACTACCTTTCCTCTAACTAAAACGAAACATAACCCTTCATGTCTGCATCGATACTAAATTTTTTTCACATCCTCTTCAGAAACAAATCAGCAATTAAATCCCCTAAACCTTTGATCAATCGTAATGTATCGAACTAACACTACGATCGAAACGAAACCCACAGTATTAGGAGAAGATTAGATCGTAGAGGAGAAACGACTCTACTTTGGAGAAGGGGAGAAGATGAACAGTCAATTTCCAAAAACCTCTCAATATTTTGTTCGCACGAGTCGATTTTTTCCCATTAATGCTCCCTAAATTCCTACAAAATGGTATGGAATATAGACGGTTTCCCAATTTTGCAACTTTCCTTCCAAAATGAAAACTACCCACTACAAGGTATTTGTGTAATTTGACATTTTCAGGAATATAGAAATATTAAAGAAAATCTACTTTTGCTAATTTTTTCCAAACTACCTAAATTTGTAATTGCTTTTCTAATATGGTCTATATATGAAAAAAGCCCAAATATTATTTTCATATCTTTTTTAGAGAATGTTTTTGTTCTTTTTACACTGATTTTTGTCCAATTTTAGTCTATATTTTAAAAAATAAAAAGTTAATTTATATGATAAATTTGAAGTTAAATTTATAATGCATTTTTTCATTAAAAATAATACTGACAAATAAAATAAATTAACAAAACATTTTTAGAAAATTAGAAAGATATGATATGCATCATTTAAAGCTGCAGTGAAGTAAAGTTGTATTTTAAATTTCAAGTTTGGGAAGTAGTTTTTTTTTTTTTTTTTTTTTTTTTTTTTTTTTTTTAGAATGGTTTGGGATCTAGTTTCAATATAACTTTTATTTTTCAAATTTAACAATTTTTATCTATGAAATTATAAAAATGCTTCCTTTTAATTTTTGTGTGTGTGTGTTTATACTTATTTTCAACCTTTTTATTCAAGACTGTTGTTATTTTATTTTTTAGTAAGAGAAACAAATGTCAAATTTTAAGATCAAATTTGTACAAATTTTCTTTATATATCTATATCTATATCTATATCTATATCTATATCTATATCTATATATATATATATATATATATACACTATTGCAGAATCTACAACGCTCCACTGTCATTTAATATTACATATTATTAAATTTAATTATCTCGCATGATAACGATGTTAGTATTTGTTTAAGAATTGTTTTGTTTTCTTCTCACCTAACATGTGGTTCTGTCTCAAATTGAGGTATTTTATGAATATTTAATATTTTTCTTAAACCATTTCGGTTCCGGTCGAACTCGGCCATACATCGATAAGAAAAAGAAAAGGAAAGAAAAGTTATATGTTAAAAAAAAAGTTTAACCTTTCTTACTGTTTTAAAAAAATGATTACAATAAACCTTGGTCGAAGAGCTTTTAACTATTTTGCCACCAATGAATATTTAATTCGAAAAAAAGAAAACTTGTGAAATTTAAAATTCATACCTTAAATATTGTTAAATTACAAATAAAATAAAATAAAATAATAATCATACTTTTTTTTACACCATCACCTCCAAGTCATTGAATATACATTAATGTCGTTGAGCTACTATCAACTTTTTTAATAGTAAATTTTGTTGCTTAACTATTATTATTATTATTGTATTAAATAGATCAATAAGATCATTTTTTTATAACTACCTGAAATATTCATTTTTATCCATATTTAAAATTTAAAATTTTTTGCCAAGTAGTGGTTTATAAATGCCTTTTCAAAAAAAAAAAAGAAAAAGAAAAAAAGCTAGTTTATAAATGATATTCTTAATTTTGAAGTGATATATTCTAACCCGATTTATTGTATACCAAAAAAGATAAGTTTTAATTAAATAATTCAAATATTTGTTTAAAGAAAATTATTCAGCTCTTCCACGGATTGTCGCGCAAATCAAGCAACACGATTTTCGCCTTATTGCTTGCTTCATTCGCTCCAACCACCGCCCATAAATATTTCAAACAATTACGCTAGTGTGTAACACTTACCATTTTATTTTATTTTTCATTTTTTTTCTTTAACTTTTTTTTTTTTGTACCTTGATTGAAAAATAATGTTATCCGGAATTATTTTGAAAAATTTCGATTGACCTTTTTTAATATAGAAGTGAGAAAAAATGATAATATATATTTATATACATAATTGGTACATCGAGCCAATTGGAACAGAGCCACGCACATGCATGCCCGAGCCATATCATGTTCTCGCATCAAGTAATGTCCCTGTGCTGGGCTAAAGATGCTTCCCTCATCGAACTGCCAAGATGCCTGCGTAAACGAGGACATCAATAACTTTGATTTTTTTTTTAATGAATGTCATTATTTTTTAAACTTAAATTATTTATTAATTATAATATTAATCTTTATGACAATCCATTTAAAACTTGTCGATGTTAAAATTCGGACACTGTGATCAATGACAAATTTGTAATTTTATTGAAACGAAATATCTGAAGAAAAAAAAATGAAAAAAAAGAACATTTATGTGGTGCAAGCCACGTCCCTCCAGTTTCAAACTCTACTTTTAAAGTTTAAACATAGTCTAAGTTTAAGTTAAGAATATAAACAATTATTAAGGATGAAAATTAGTTCGATTAAGACTCGAAGATAAAGTTCATTAAACTAAGAGGCCATACACGAAAAGCGTTGAAAGCCCCAACAAAAATAAACCAAGCCCAAAAAAACAACCTTGAAGACATGAGGTAAAAACCAAGCCAACCCCCCGAAGGAGAAGGCTTATCGAGCCAATCCCCTTGGGATTGCTCAGGCCTAGTCAACTAATCTTCAAATAAATGAGAGTCGAATATTAATTTTTAAAATCGATCCAGTGATCATTGTGGTGAATTAGATTACCATCAAATAATTAAATCAACACGCTACCAATTTTTCAGTTATGACAACTAATTCTCTTTACAAAAGTTCTTAAATATCAATTTTTAAGATCGAACCAATAATCATTGTGACACTCACACATCAATATCATTTCTTCCTTATTTCTAGGTAGGATTGTTCTAGTAAAATAAATTTATGGTTTATTCAACAAACCAAATTCTTACATAAATAAATGAAAGAGAAATATTTAGTTCATGTTCAGGCATGATCTAAATATTAATGCTTATCCACGTGGCCTAATATAGACCATAAACTTTTTTTTTTGTGTTTAAAATTAAGTAGAATGTGACCTATATTAGTAGACATATAAGTTAACCTAAATATTTCTCTAAATTAAACTATGTTTAGATTAATAAATTAATTGATTAAGACATAGAGACAGATAGTTGATTAAGACATAAATTATCTATCGGAAGGTTAAATCTTCACATCTTCGTCGCCACCAAAAACATAGATTAAAAAAACACCATTCAAAATAAAAAAATAAATAAAAAATTAAAGATGCATGAAAGAATGATTATGAACCCACTATTATGGAGAATCCAACTATGAACCACTAATTATAGTTGTGTTTTTAAATAAAAACTTTAAAATATTTGCATAGGCATGCTTTTATTCTCGTGCATACTCAAGAATACTAAACAAAATTTATTTATTTTTTAAAAAAGACACTAAACCATTTATTGGAAAATTGTGGTGGATGGTCTAGATTAACAAAATAATAAAAAATCTAGTTAAATTTAAAAATATTTGTAAATCTAGTCAAATGTATGGTATTACTAATATTCATTATACAATATTATTTATAGTATTAATATAATATTATATGTTATTAGTACAATCATGTGTTTTAATATAGTATTATGTATTAATTATATCGTATAATTATTATACGGTATGACTGCTAAATTTTTTTTTTTGCCTAGTTTTCTAAATATTTTTTCAATTTGGTATACTCCTAAAAATATCCCTTTATTATTATTATTATTATTATTTAATTCAACCTTTTTCTTTTTTTTTTTTTTTTTGAGAATCAACAACAATTTGATTTTGAGCCCACGTTATAATTGTTCTTGTTTCCTCTTTTGATAAATTAATTGTTCTTGTTTGCTAAAAGTACTAAACAATTTTGATTCAATAAAAAACAGCACTTTAATCTCTCTCCCTAGATTTCTAAGATTAAATTATAAATTGTCTTTATGAATAAATAAAATTAATCTCTATGAATTTAAAAATTAAATTTAATATATATGTTTTGATAAAATTTCATAAAAATTATGCTGCTAACAAACTAATAATTAGCTATCTATGTTTTGATAAGCGATATTTTAAATTTTGTTGATTATGCGAGTTAAGTACATAGTTGATTAAATAAAAGGAAAAAATTGACTGCGGAAAGGAATAAAACTCAGTGCATCATATATCAATTTTTAATGTTGAATTTTTTTAAAAAATGACAATTTTATGAAATAAATGAGATCCAAATACGGATTCTTCAGATTGATCGTAGTGTTGAACTAGATTACCACTAAATAATAAAACCAACATGTGACTGACTCTTTACTAAGACTCTATTATTTTGTTATACTATGTTAATATCTCATAATTGCCTCACATTGAAAAAGTTGGGAGTCTTACAAACATTTATAAGAGATATGAGTTACTCCCTTCATTGCCAATTGATTTTGATGTGTAACTCCATATTATCTAATATGGTATCATAGCCCATAAAGTCCAAATGAGTATTGATCCAATAAAAATAAAAATTGAGATCCGATCCAAGATTGGTGAGCCCAAAAAGAAGCACCATCTTAAAGGGCATGTTAAAGATAAGAGATATGAGCTACTCTTCTCATTCCTAATTGATTTTGAGGTAGAACTTCATATTCTCTAATATGGTATAAGAAGTTTTGCCTTGAAAGATGTTAATTAATCAAGAAATGAGTATCTAAGTAACATATTATTAGATAGTATAAATATCAGTTTCAAAATCAATAAGCAATGAGATAAATAATAGTCTCCTATCTTTATAAATATCACGAGACATTTTCACACATTTTAATGTGAGATTCTCACCACATTTCCTCAAGATGATTTTCTTTTCAGTTTACCAATTTTAAATCGAATATTAATTTTATTTTTATTGGATCAAATATTTGTTTTGATTTAATAAATTTGAATATCATATTAAACAATATGTGTATTCATCTCAAAGCCAAATTATAAATACTTAGAGATAAGTCTTAAAATATAAAGAATTTTTGCAACTGTTTATTTACCATCATTCATGTAACTCGAAGCTAGTAGGTTAACTTATAATGATTAATATATATCACCATGCTACTACCGACACTTAGTACATTTGATAATTCTAAACCCGAAATGATTTTCCTACATCGGTAGCCACGTTTCAATTTTTATATTCTGACGTAACTTTTGGCATCAAGCTTCACAATTTTTTTTTTTGTACAAGATGTCTATTCAGTTTAACTTGTGCACATTTCGATTAATGACACATAACATATCGCTCGACCTTATAACATTTAGATGTCAAAAAGATTTTTATAAAATTAATTTATCAGTAAGTGATTACCATGAATTAAAACCATATTTTTAAGCACTCTAAAATCCTTGTAAAGTAAATTTCAGATCTATCCCAATTTCCAGATTCAATCAACCAAATCAAAACAATAGAGATGAAATCAAACCAAATAAAGGAGGAAAAGAAATTAACACACCGAGTAAAGTGATTCGGACTAGCCTACTCCACTGTTCAGAATGTGAGACGATACTCACTCATAATTGCCATTGAAGAAGATGAA
>JBBMKA010000002.1:6147031-6160814 GCA_037833695.1 Sechiopsis laciniata | reverse complement strand
GATTCTTTTAGATGAAGTGATTCCAATTATTTATCTTTAATGGATTTGCAATTTTAGCACTATTGAAAATTTCAAATCCATTAAAGAAAAAGGAAATTGACTTGTGACTTTTAGGCAAATGGTGGATTCTTTTAGATGAAGTGATTCCAATTATTTATCTTTAATGGATTTGCAATTTTAGCACTATTGAAAATTTCAAATTTATCAATGTATAGTTTTAAGTGGCATCCTACGTCTGTTATTAAGCTTGCCTTTTAATTATGCTGAAGTAATTGCTTTTCACTATCTTACAGACTATTCTGAAGTTGTTAGTTGGGCAAGACGATGAGCTCAGGCGTATAATCCCCATTCTCCTTGGCTGTAAGGAGAAAGATGTTGTAGAAGGAAATTGTATTCGAATATCTGTTGTTCCAAATGTTGTGGATTTGATGAAAGAGACTGCCTTTAGCCATTTAATGGAGGTGAGATGTTCAATCTAAGTTGGAGTTACTTTTGAACATATTGGAGGCAACTATGCTATACATGTAGTTAAGATTCACATTCAAGCAATTATAGCTTATTAATTTGTTGTCTCTCTGGAGGGAATTGAACAAATAAAAAATGGGACCAAATTACTAAATCCAATCCATTTTGTCTAAATCCCGCCCTAAATCCATTTTGTCGTAGTTTGATTTTTTTTTTTCTCAATGCAATTTTCACTGTGATTAGAGCTAGTCGTCTTGATGCAAATGAAGCTTTAGAGCGTGCAGAAGAATACATGTTTTTAGGGCCAAGTTCCTCCATCTTTTGCACTTGAAATTAATTTGTGTTTCTTGTGCAGTCATGAGATGTTTTTCATCAACAATATTTTTATCCATACTCCAATATCTTTGAAAGAAATAGTATGATGATCTTTAGATTAGATGTATTGATTCTGGTAGCATGGAATTGCAGGTGATTTTGGAAGTGGCCCCAGTAAATCTATTCAATGAACTTTTCACAAAAGTTTTCAAGAATTCATTGCTCGAGCTGTCTTTTCATCCCAGTGGAAACTTTGCTGTCCAAGCACTAATTTCACACATAACATATGAAGATCAAGTATGTATTAGGATTTTTTTACCTACAGAAGATAGCATTGATGTCTTATTTTACATCCGTCCCCCTAGTCATTCCCGCACATAAGGGCACACTTGCAAATATTTGTCATGCAATATAGTGCATCTTTAACAGTTTTTTTGTGCTATTGCAATACATAGACTAGCTATGAATGTGTTGCATCAAGACTCCCCAAGGAGCTGGATTTCATTCTATTTTTTTGTCACTTAGATGGAGTTGCTATGGTCAGAAATCGGTAACAAAGTTAGAGAGCTTCTAGAAATGGGAAGGTCAGGAGTTGTTGCATCTCTAATTGCTGCAAGTCAGAGGCTTCAAACGCATGAACAAAAGGTCTATAATTTAGTTTTGTTGATGCTTCAAAGTGTTGACTTATTCTAAACATGTATTTGTACGTTGATTTCACCATTTTATTTTTAGTCCATTTTTCTAACCATGATTTATGATATTTGACAGTGTTGTGAGGCTATTGTTCGTGCTGTATGTTCAACTGATGAATCTTCAGGATGCATTGTTCCTCGAATATTGTTTATCGACAGATATTTCTCTAGCAGAAATAAAGCCAAATGGGATTTTCCTAGTGGAGTTAAAATACATGTCATGGGCTCTCTAATCCTGCAGGCTGTTTTTCGTTATCGAAGTGTATGCTCTTTTTCCCTAGTAGATATTGCTGGGTTTATTTGATTTTCCTAATTTTGGATGGGATAAATACAAAACATTCACATTACAGTTCTGTGACATGGCAGTCCAACCCTACACTAAGGACCTGGTGGATCATTTTTTGCAATTAGGTTTTATGTGGTTTATGTTACCGTTATAACTTATTACTAATAGTGATTTTAGACTTTGTTCTTTGCATTTCTGCATTGTTTAATGATCTTCTCTATTATATATACAATTTCGTTGTTTCGTAACCAAATTTGAACTAGTTGTATGGTTCAGATTCAATTTTATTAATGTCTGATATGGAAAAATGCTTAGGGTCCTTGTGTACAGGACGGTATGACTTCAATTATTTACTTTGTGATGGGTATAATGGAACCATTACTGCTAATTGATTGTGAAACAACACGAATTGCATCAGAATAACTGCTTAGATTTTATGAACTTAATTTTACAAGTTTGGCAACAATTTTTTTTGTGCATTACAAGTTTAGTTTATTCACATTTCTGAAGGATCCTAGCATTTATATGTTTCAGGAGCTTATTCAGCCTTACATTACAAGTATCACATCTCTGGAAGCCGATCATGTCCTTGAAGTAGCAAAAGACTCCAGTGGATCTCGTGTTATTGAAGCTTTTTTAAATTCTGACGCCCCTGCAAAACTGAAGCGCAGATTAGTTATGAGGTACGTTATTGAATTATTTGACGACTTTTAATGTAAATGAAGTTTTTGTATCCCATAATTGTTCTCTCCATTTTGAATTAAGAGCTCCAGTGGGCGTATCTATTTGTTTACTGATGCGTGATCTTTGAAGTTCAAATTACACAGAATGTGTATGATAATCTTGTCGGTTGGGAATAATCAATGAAGCTTTCAATCAGTTTCTTAGCTATATTTTATTAGTTTTTGAACTCCGTTAATGATAACTTTTCTATTCTCAACATAAAGGCTACGAGGACATTTTGGAGAGCTTTCAATGCAGTCATCAAGTTCCTTTACCGTTGAAAAGTGCTATAATTGTAGTAACTTGTCACTACGGGAAGCCATTGTTTCTGAGTTGGCAGCTTTACAAAACGATCTCTCCAGAACGAAGCAAGGACCTTATCTCTTGAGGAAGTTGGATATTGAAGGGTACACAATTGATGCTTTTCGTTTTATGAATAAGATCTAGATCTGTTTCCTTTGTCGTAGAAGTCGAAGATGCATGTTTTTTCATATATGTTATAATCAAATGTTTTAACTTGTATCATCAGGACTATGTTGAATGTGTTTCTTACAAATTTTGTTCCATGTCAGGTATGCATCCCGACCTGACCAGTGGAGGTCAAGACAAGCCTCAAGGGAATCGGCTTACAATGAATTTCACAATACGTTCGGGTCCGGAAAGTCCAAATCATCAAAGACGGAGGGCTTCCTTGCTGATAGTTCGAAGCATACATCGCACCCAAAGGACGTGAAGACAATTAGGCAAGAGATTGAGCAGCATGCAACTTCTGACAAACCTTTTCTATCAATGTCTGGCTTCAAGGGCAAGTCAGAAAAAGGTAAGCACGGTGGTAAAAAATATTCCAGACCTACCACAGATGATGACATCTCAGAAGGGAGAACGAAAAGTTCGAAACGGAAACATAATAAGGATCAATCCGATTCTACCACGGGCAAAAGGAAACGTAAGGCGTAGCCAGGATCACAAAACAATCCTTGTTCCTTGCAGCAGTTGCACACAAGCATTGCCTGGCAAAAAGTCTTGAAAGATAAGCTATAGAAAGTGCAGTAAGTTGTAGCTTAGGAGTTTTCACCAGGAAAGTGGGATCTCTATGATGATGTTGATTATCTATTTTTAGCTATAGGTTTTTTTGGAGTTGGCATAGGTTGTCAAGGAATATAGAGGAATATGTTTTTTTTTAATTTTTGGTAGGGTGGGAAAAGATATTTGATGCAGCATGTACCATACAAGATCTTCAAAGTGACCATGCTAGTGATTTGAGAAATATGAGAGGTCAAAAATCAAAATCGTCTCAAGAAAATATCAATCCTCATGTCGGAGAACGCTGTTCAATATATACCAACCACGCCTGAATTCATTCTCAAGGATTTTGCTGTCGGACTCCTGATAGAATCAAGTAATATCTTTGTCTTCCTCTGTTAATTTTGTTTTCAGTTTCTTTTTTGCTTCGTTAATTACTATTTGTAAGTTTCCAAACAGATGCCTCCTTTTTGGCTTTCATATGTATTCAAAAGTTTAATATAATTTTAAATTAAATTATGTCCTCAACGGGTGATGCAGTGGTTGAAAATTTGGATTTTGAGAGTATGCTCCCCTCAAGGTCCTGGGTTCGAGACTTATTTTTGACATTACTCCTTCGATGTCTCCAGTACCTAGCTTAGGGATGAGCATGATTACCCTTGTTTAAAAAAAAAAAATAAAATAAAATAAATAAATTATGATTTTATAGTCTTTGTCAACTTTGTGGAGAAAAGGAAATTGACTATGAAGTCAAGGTTGGTTAATTCTGCATGTCTGGGTTATCTTTCAACTGAAGTTGATAATCTTGAGACCGAATTAATTCGTTGTTAGTAAAATCATAGCTCAATTTAAGAAGTTATGTTTTCAAATCTTCTCAGCTCATGGTTGGTTGAGCTTTCTGGAATTGAATGGTAGATAAAGTATTCAAAGTCTTATATTAGATGAAATTAATAGATATTATTTTGAAGTTCATTCTTTCTTTGGTAGGTGTAAATGTTTTTATACTTCTAATGAAGCTTTAAATTGATCTATACTTTTTGGTTAACGAATAATTTAGAATTATGCTGACCTCACATTTCATTGCTTATAATTTTGAATTAGAGTCCGACATTTAGGTCTTGGTCGATAGCCATTTGGTTTTTGAAATTTAAGCTAATAACAAGTATCTTATTATATGTTTTTTTCCTACTTGGATATCTACATCTCATTTATATTTGTAGAAACCAAACAAAAATTTAGAAGCAAAAAAAAAAGTTTCCAAAAGTTTGTTATTATTTTTGAAAGTCGGTTATCATTCACATATTTTTTTAAGTAAAGATGGATAGAAATTTGAATAATAATAGATTTAAATTTCAAAAACAAAAAATAAAATGATTATCAAAACGGGACCTTAAATGTTTGATACTCAACAGAGAAACTGAAGGGAAAACAAATGATCTCCAATATCAATAAAATTACATTAGTTTGATTTCATGTATACATTTACACAGAACAAAGAAGAATGAACTTCATTCACCCAATATGAACTCTTTCATCCCTTAAAACAACAAAAACCCAGTTTTTCCTGTCCAAATTACAAGCAATTTGAATTCCATCCAAACAATTCCACAAGCTCTTAAATGGCAACAGCCGGACTATGGAGGTCAGTCTCTGGCTTGAAACATACCAAAAATAAAAACCGATTTGAACAAAGAACAACATCTGATCTTAACACGTCCGAAATTCATTTGTGACATTCCTTCGATGTCTCCTGATATCTGACCTAGAGATGGACGTAAGTTACTCCAGGTATTGTACAGCAAATACTATTTTTCTAAAACAAAAAATCTGATCTTAACTCTTAAATTCTACTTGGACCCATTTTTTTTTTAACTCTCTGCTCTTCCCACTTGTTCGAGATCCAATGAATTAGGATTGCAGGCAATTCTTCTCTCTCTGCTCAAAAGCCTTTTCAACGACCTCAATCTGGTTGTCACCGCCGATTTCATCTCTTCGTCGGCGCCGGCGGCGGAGGAAGATGAAGATGAAGAGGGCTCGTTTGGAATGATGTCAACAACCACCATTCCATCAGGCCTTATGCTTGCAGAAGAAGAAGAAGAAGTTTGAGCTTCTTCCAAACAAACCCCTAATGAACTAATCTGCATTTGGTTCCCCCAAAACAGAACATTAGTAGGAAAAACAGGAGATTCCATTAACGACCCAGATTCCAAATCCTTAAACTCCGAATCGGGCAGCACTTGATTTCTGCAGAGAGGGCAAGTAGAATTGGATTTGAACCACATGTCAATACAATCAACATGGAAGCCATGGTTGCAAATTGGAAGCAACCGAGCTTTCTCACCCTGACCCAACTCCGACAAGCACACAGCGCATTCCAGCCCCTCCTTGAAATCCTCCGGCGAGAAAACCACCACCGGTATCGACCCGAGCACGGCGGAGTCAAGCCCTTTTGGCAATGTAGCAACCGCGGCGGGATCGGTGGCGGAATCGTCAATGCGAGACAGCAACCATCTGGAGTAGAGCTGTAGAATGAGAACAAATACAACCACCAAAAAGAGGATGAAAATGGTGGCTACCATGATCTTGCCTGTTAGCTCCATTGCAAATGAACCACCAAATGGTTTTGTGATTTTGGATGCATGTTCCTCCATTGGAACATGAAATTTAGTGAAAATGGGAAATTGGGTAATGAAAATTAAAGAAGGGAGAGTTTAAAAGGAGGAAGGAGTAGATTTTGGGATTGACTTTTTTTTAGAAGAGAAAGTGGAAGAAAAGAAGAACAAGTGTTGTAAGGGAAGTGGTTTATTAGGTGAACGAACCAAAGTCTTAACATAAAAGCCATCACGTCGTCGTCCCATTCTTCGCGAAATTGCCTCTTGACTCGGTCAGCCTCTTTTTTTCTTCTTTAAACTTTCTTCTTCTTTTTTTTTGAAAATTTTACTTTTTTTTTTTTTTTTTTACTTTTAAAAACTAAATTTGTATGAAAATTAAAATAATTATTTATTAATATATTAAAATTTGAAATAGTCTAATCACAATTTTAGTCCAACATTAATTTAAGTAATTAATGATTTTTTTATCTCATGAATTAACGGTGATCATTATAGAAATATCAAGAGTGAAATGTTTAAATTTGAAACATATGAGCCGAATTAAATGTAAACCTTAAACTTAAGAATTAAACATGTAATTTTTTTAAAAATTTATTTTAATAACTTTAGTGTAATTCTTTAATTGTTGAATTAAAAAAAATTATAGCAAAAGAATTAATTAGATGACGATTAAACTTATCATCTTTTAATCATTTAAATTCGTCTTAACGAGTAGGCAACTACAAACATTAAGTTAAAAGTTAAGTATTTCACTTGTAACTTAAAGTTGATTATGCACTCAACTATTTTTGGATTAAAAATACTTATTTACTCCTACAGATCCCCCCTAGCTAACACCATTAATTTTTTTTTTTACAACTAAGAGAGAGGAATGAAAAAAAGAATAGTTATTTTTATTTTTATTTTTATGACTTCCCAAAAATATAAATAAATGCCAAAGTGTATTTTTTATTCTTATTTTCTTGACAATTCATCAAAATTTTAACTATAGTTTACCTTTTTTTTTAACTCAATGACCATTTTTAAGTTTTTGGCAAAATTGAAAGACTATTTGAAATTCTAGGAATCAAAATGGAATAAATAAAATAGTTGATGGACCAAAATAGTATTTTAACAAAAATAAATAAATGTCAAACTTAATTTTTGATGTGTTACAGTACAAGCAAGTTTTCAACTTGAAGATTAAAAAAATAAAAATAAAAATTGTTGAACCAACTTTGAGGAATGAAGAAGAAGAGAGTGGCATAATTTGATTAAAGGAAGTAAGTAGGTTACTTGAAAGTAATTATTGTGTAGACTTTGTTAAGACTAAAACACAAATGTTTTTTGTTTTTTATTTTTTAAAAAAGACTAAAGCAGAAATAAGCACCATTTATTTGTGTGGCCCATTTACCCAGCACGCCCACATGGAACCAACCCCAACCCCCTTTCACCTCATTTCTTTTCTTCTTCTCTTTTTTTTTTTTTTTTTTTCTATAAAGAAAATAAATATTTAAAATATTCATGTAATTAGAATTTGTTTCACTTTTAAATATTTTGATTATTGTGTTTTCAATAAAATTTAAAACTAAAGTATTTCAAATTTTTTTTGACCATCAGGTCATTTATGATAGTTATTTTATAGATTAATTTAAGTTTTATTGAAGTACAATATTGAAATTTAACATTTAAAATACATAGAAAAAATGAAATAAATTCGAAATACATGTACTAAAATGATATGTTAACCTTTTTTAAAAAATTATATTCGACAGTTTTCTTATTTGGCCCAAGTTATTATTTTGAATGTTTTTTTTTTTTTTTTTTTTAATTCATGTAGAATGAAAAGGTAGTAGTATATTGTTGTAGCTAAAATTATAAAAATATCAGTAAAAATAGTTGTAAAATAGATTGGAATCTTTAGTTTTTATTTTATTTTAAACCATTTATATATTTTAAAATCTACCAATAGTTTTCGGCGGCAGATAAGATCGGGTTTTTGCTGCTTGAAGAAACAGGAACAGGGAACAAATTCAGTTTGAAAGTTAAAGACATTTTTAATTATGTGTATAATAAAATCACATATCTGTAAAAGAGATCTTGTCTATGTTTTCTCATTATTAATCATTATTAAAAAATATTATTAAACTAAACTGTTGATTTTGAATTATATGTTCTGCTGTCTTCATTTTATTCAAAGCAAACTTTATGTGTTTGTTTTATTGAATGATTGGAAGAAATTGTATCTCCTTTCATCATTCCTAGAGGAGCCGATTCTAATTAACTCAAAGTTTTCTAATCATATTATTCATTTTCTTATATCTTTGGGCATCAAAATATTTTTTTACGAATAATCATTTGACTTTGTTATATTTATTTTGAAAAAAAATTTATAAAAAATTAATTTAGGTAGTTACTAGTTTTTTAAGGCCGTTTGAATTTGAATTTTAAATTTAAATTTGTTTATTTCATTTTCCTTTTTTTTTAAGGTTGTGTTAGCATAATTAAGCATTAGAAGGGAAGAAAAGTAGTGATTGTAGTCCACTAAGCACAAGTCAATTGAAATTATAAAAAATAAAAAAAAATTGTCAATTGAGAAACCAAAATGTTGTCTCTTCCTCCCACTCCACAATACACCTAAACTATGAGTCTATGACTTGAATAGTATTTATAGCCATAGGTAAACGAAATGACTAAATGTCATTACTTTGTATTAAATTCAAATTATATACATTTAACCATTGAAAAATAATGCATGAAAATAATTAGTCCAACAACATTGGAGAACTATTAAAAAACAATAACAACAACATTTGAGAAGACCTTTAAGTGGAGATCGTAATTTTTGTTTTTTTATATAACAAAACCATGCATTACATTTTGGATGTTCTTTGTCTCTTTACCAAACCACAAGTGGGCCGCCTAAGGCCCTTAAAGGGTTGGGCCCAACTGTCTGTTCGTTAAGCCCGCATCGTTTGGTAAGCCCATTTAATGCCAATGGCCCAAGGAAGAGGCCCCATGACCTTCAAACACTTGTTGGGCTTGAGTTTCGTTTTGATTTGGGCTATTCTTAGGCCCACAATGTTAGACTCTAATGGTTTCTATTTATAGTACTTTTTTATTTTTTTTTGGTCGGGTGAAGATTTATGACATCTTGGTTTTCTATATAAATTACTATGGAGTAAAACTCCCTTTAGCTAACGTTTTTCCGTTTTAGATGCCATGTTTGCTCAATAGGTTTGCAGAGTGTAAACATTGGATCGACAACTATTTTCTTTTTATTTTTTCAAAGTTCAATCACCAAAATTGTTATTTCTTATTTTCAAAGCTGGACGTGAAAACTTATTTTCATCCGGCTGAAATAGTTATATTTATATCAAATAAAAATAAAAATCCCGCTTTGTTTTAGTATAAATTGGGAGATCAACAAACCTTACATAGGACACAACTGCTCTCAAATAATATAAAAATCAAATACCGATTTTTAGGATTGATTCCGCGACTGTGAGGTTGAAATAGATTATTATCAAACAAAATTTTAGCTTTCAAATTTTACAAAACCTCCAATTAGGAGAGGGAGATCACAAATTCTACATAGAGGAGATTAATCTACAAAGTTGAATTGAATTATAATAAAGCAAACCAATGCGCCACCAATCTCTGTTAGTATTTCTTATTATGATATTTACAATTAGAAGAAAGTTCAAACACCCTAACGAGCTTTCGAAAAAGATAATACATACCAAAATAAATATAAAAAAATTAAAGACTATAAAACAATAAAAGAGTATTAGATAAAACCTCATCGAGACATAAGAAACCTCGTGTTTTTTTTTTTATTAAAATTAAAAGTTTTAAAGAAAATGGAAGAAATATTTTAAGCCAAGATTTGCTTGAAATCTACTCTTTTAGAAAGGTAAAAGCTATGGTACAAAGGAAGAAAAGAGTTGAAAGTTGTTGGGCTGGGCCCAAAAAGCGTCTCATCAGATCGATGTTTGGTGACTCAATACGCCGTCGTTTTGTTCACCGACAAGCCCTAACGAATTCTTCAGATCTAATTTTCCAATCGTTTTTTATATCATTATTTTTTTTTTTATAATTTCTAATTAACGGCTACTGATTAGCTTGAAACTGTTTCCCCTTTCCAGCTGTGTTCTCACAGAAGCTTGTTTTTGGGCGTTAATGGAGAAAGCCGATTTGTCTTCCGATGAAGACGACGATCATCAGAATCTGATCCACCAGAATGAGATCAAGCATTCTTCTTCTCCTCACTTCGCTGCCTTCCACGTCGACGATGGCCTCGATCTTCGCTCTGATTCTCGCCGGCGTCGTTTCTCGTTCAAAAAGAGGTATCTCTTTGCCATTTTCATTCCTCTTTTCCTTGTTCTCGTCTACTTCTCCACCGACATTCGGAATCTTTTCTCCGGCGAGCTCTCTTCGTCGTTTAGGGTTTTTGATTCTCTAGGTCATCGAATGAGGGAATCTGAATTGCGCGCTTTGTATTTGCTGAAGCAGCAGCGGTTAGGTCTTTTGTCTATTTGGAATCATTCTGTTAGTTCTTACTCCAATAATTCGTTGAATTCGAGTTCTGGTTTGGGAGAACATGACGATCGTTTTAAGATGCCGTCCTCCCCGTTCCTTGAGGACCTCAAATTGTTGTTACTTAGGCAGATTTTGATGAATAAAGAGATTGAAAACGCTCTTTTATCTTCGCATCAGTCTGGAAACTCGTCGAATGAAGTTAGCGATGGCGACCTTGATTTTGTTGGTTCTGGTTTGGACAGGTGTAGAAAGGTGGACCAGGACTTGTCCCATAAACGGAAAATCGAATGGAATCCGAAATCGAATAAGTTTTTGTTCGCCATATGTGCTTCGGGACAAATGTCGAACCATTTGATTTGCTTGGAGAAGCATATGTTCTTTGCTGCTATTCTTAATCGAGTTTTGGTCATTCCTAGTTCCAAAGTGGATTATCAGTATAGTAGGGTGTTGGATGTTGATCATGTCAATAAATGCTTGGGTAGGAAGGTTGTTATCTCTTTTGAAGAATTTGCTGAGATTCAAAAGAAGCGATTACAGATTGATAAGTTTATCTGTTACTTTTCGAAACCTGATCACTGTTATTTGGATGATGAACATGTTAAGAAGTTGAATAATATAGGGGTTTCCACGGGTAAACTCGAGTCTCCTTGGGACGAAAATATTAAGAAGCCCAGCAAAAAAACAGTTCAAGATATTGAGTCCAAGTTCTCTTCCGATGCTGATGTTATTGCCGTTGGGGATGTTTTTTATGCTGATGTAGAGCATGACTGGTTTGTGCAACCGGGTGGTCCTATTGCCCACAAGTGCAAGACCCTTATTGAACCGAGCCATCTTATTATGGTCACTGCTCAACGTTTCATTCAGACTTTCTTGGGGAGCGATTATATTG
This sequence comes from Sechiopsis laciniata, assembly GCA_037833695.1. Taxonomy (NCBI): domain Eukaryota; kingdom Viridiplantae; phylum Streptophyta; class Magnoliopsida; order Cucurbitales; family Cucurbitaceae; genus Sechiopsis; species Sechiopsis laciniata. The sequence goes on along the minus strand of JBBMKA010000002.1, from coordinate 6,149,288 downwards.
CTATTCACTTTCGCCGACATGGATTTTTGAAGTTCTGGTATTTCAACCATCCCTTAACACCAATTTATGATAAGTTAATGTTGTATGTTTAATTTTATCCCCTAGGTAATGAATATTATGATCACACATCTTGAGGTTACTCAATTTTATCTGCCTATGTCTATAATACTATTGATCTTTGTACTGTTCTTAAACTTCTAGGCATCCACAATGCTGCAATCAAGGTAGGCACACATTATTTTTACTTTTTTTCTTTAATGTGGTATGCATTATATGATTATAGAGACGTGGTTTGTTAATGTATGGTATACCTCTTCGTAGTGTTCTATTACGATAATCGTGCTTTCTGAGAGGCCTTGATGTTAAGGTAACTCATAGTTTTTCTTTCTTGCTTATTTTCAGTAATGCAAAACGGCCAAGCTGCTTTTACCCTATTCCTCAAGCTGCAGACTGCATTGCAAGTGTAGTTGAACGGTCCAATTCACCTGTCATTTATCTTTCCACGGATGCTGCAGACAGTGAAACTGGATTGCTGCAATCCCTTGTTGTGGTGAATGGAAAGCCCATTCCACTAGTTAGACGCCCTCCTCGAAATTCAGCTGAAAAATGGGATGCTTTACTGTACAGGCACGAAATTGAGGGAGATTCTCAGGTGACTTATTTTTAGTATAATCAACTGCGTTTGATCTAATGAAATAGTTAATATATTTTATGCATTCTCGCTCAGTATCGATGGTGTTAAATAACTTCACTAAGCATTAGTGAATCTTCTCTGGATAAAAGTGATGATATTTAATACAGGAAATGGCTACTAAGTACTAACACCGTTTATAGATCCTTTCTATTCATTCTTTGGACTTAAAAAAGAAGTTGCTTTTTTCTCTCAGTCCAGTGTAATTTGGCCACCCTTTGGGATAATGGTTCATATAACCAAAGAAAAGCTTGTTGGTCTCGTTCTGATACTCAAGAGTGGCTTGTATTGATGTATTTTATCCCGCTGGGGGTAGTAGTGAGTGTTGAATAGGGTCTCGATTATATATATATATAAGAGTTCGGACCAGTTTATGCACACTTCGATTATTCTCACTAGACAAACTGTCTGATCCTATAATATCTATCTGTTAAGAAAACTTATAGAAAAATTAATTTCTAAGTAGGTGTCCATCATAAATTGAACCCATAATTTCTTGGATCTCCTAAACCTTCTTTGACCACTAGGCTGACCCATGAAGACAAATTAGTATTTACTACTTTTGAAATTAAGTGCATTTGTATCTTGTGTATGCGTGCTTTTTGGCATTGAAATACTAAAATCATTTGGTTTAAGTTTACTTTTTACTACTTTTTACTAATGTTTTCAAAATCCACTAAACTAAACCCAGTTATGAAAACTTTAAACAGTTTTAAAAAAACTTGTTTTTGTTTTGGAATTTGGCTTAGAAGTCAAATCTTTGCTGCGTATGAAAGATGAAAGCTATGGTAAAGAAATCGTGAGAAAACAAGTACAATTTTCAAAAACCAAATGGTTATCAACCAATGACTTAGTTGCTTTTGAATTTTGATAATCATAAAATTTGCCAGAGCTTACTCAAGGAGGATATGTATGATCATCAAATGGTTCCACAACTCTTACTTAAGAAATTTCTTTTCCAAAGTTGAATGCTCAGACAGAGTATATAACATCAATATTTATGCATTTACTTATTGGACTAATTGTTTTGAAATGATATTGAAGGTGGAAGCGATGCTCGATAAGACCATCTGCGCCATGTCAAGAGTGTTCATTGGAACATCTGGCTCCACTTTTACTGAAGACATTTTGCGTTTGAGAAAGGATTGGGGATCAACTTCTCTGTGTGATGAATATCTCTGTCATGGTCAGCAGCCAAACTTTATCGCAGAAAACGAATGACCAACAGATAATTCCTTTTTCTTACAACCTATTCTTTGATTTAATCCATTTTTATACACTGCATTTTACTTTCAGTTGAAATTGATTGGCGTGTATCATAATGTAAGATCACTGTAGAATTGTATTTTTAATTGAGGGGTGGAATTTGAATCCGTGAGTTCTTGATCATGGGCATATTTTTGTTGGTTGAGTTATTGTTTTTGTTAGCGTTCGTGAAATTGAAATGTTGCTGACTGTAATGTATCATATCCAGTTTTTAGTGAAGGGATGGAGAATGCAAATCTTAAGACATTTCCAAGTAAGATTTTAAAACTATCCATTTTTTAGTTCTTACTTCATCTGAAT
>JBBMKA010000002.1:6121965-6146931 GCA_037833695.1 Sechiopsis laciniata | reverse complement strand
TTTATGCTTGCTGTTTTTCATTAGGAACACAAGAGAGGGAATAATTGATCCTATTAGAATAGTGTTTATTCCCAACATAAAGTTCAAGTAATATCATTTACGACCTAGTAAATAAGTTTGGTCTTCTTCATCGTCTACAACAGCTGATACAGGGACGACGATCGACACGACAAATGATCTCAACTTTCAAAGTTAAATTCTCTATGCATCCAGCGAGAATGCCTCTCCCATAGACCTTGAATTATCGACAATGACTGTCCACCAAGTTCACGACGACACTCGATTTTGTTGCGAGAGATCATCGAGAGTTGAGTTCGAAGGAGAAGGATGGGCAGCACCAGAGGCATCAATGGTGAGGGGCGATGGGAGTAAAAAACTCTTAATTTGTTAAAATCCTAATCTCAAGGAAGGATATTTGGTCATTGCAAAAAATATTATTTTTATACGGAAAATTTGCGAGATTAGTCAATTCTATAAAATAATTGTAAATATGGTCAATTTTTTAAAAAAATTAGCAAATATAATCATTGTGCGTATTCATAAAAATACTGTATCAATAATATTTATAATACATAATACTTATTTATTAAAATATATTAATAATTATGAATGCAAATATTTTAAAATTTGCATACATTTATAATAATTTCCCATTTTATATTTTACCATCAGTTTGTCAAGCCCATAACCAAATGGGATAGAAAGAAAAAGGCCCGGAAGAAGCAGTAAGCCACGGGCAACTAAGCAGATGTCTACTTTTTTATAAATAAATATGAAATGGTTACTCTTCTAAATTGTTTAAATTTATGTCTAAATCTAATATTTTAGAATTTAAGTAAATGAATATATTGTGAATGACAATTTTATCCTTATTGTGAATTTGTTTTTTAATTTGTTTGATAATCTCATTATAAATATACTCTAACAAACTCGCGGATGAAAAACTAGGTTGAAGATAAATAATAATAAAATTAAAAATTAAAATAATTTTCGGAATTTCTTCCAAACGTCCATCCAGCCGTTTACATATGCATAAATATATAGTTCGCTTTTGAATAACAGTTAAATTTTTGTATTGAGATACAAAAAAAAATTAAATGCATATTGTACATGCATAAAACATAATTATTATTTGGCAGGTAGAGCTTCACAATTCTTGAGTGTTGAGAATCGTTCGATATCCTTGTGAAACACAAAAGGGACAAAAATCAAAATTCATCCATCCCTAACAAAGTACGATCGGATACATCCGCCAGTGTGTGTGAAGTTCTATCCTCTTCCACACCATAAGAGCAAACTTTCCCTCTAGCTGCCATGACCTTCCGACTGAAACTTCTCCCACCAAGAAATTGGGTAAGTCTGCATTATCATCCACGCATGAAGAAATATTTGAACTAGTTGTCGTTACAACCTCATGTGTCGTATAACTGCCTACATAATATAATTCACTATCAGTTTATTATGCTAACTAGAAGTACAAATCCTTACATATTTATGACACCTCAAGACTAGTGTCTCTTGCTCAATACCAGTTTGCATAAAAACTTCTTCAACTCATCCTTGTTTGACAACATGAGCCCAACTTTTAACGCAACTAGGGCATCGGAGTTGTTTGTGTTGTACGTCTCAGTGTGTACGCGTACATTTTCTCCAAGAATGAAGCAACATTATACATGACGCTGGAAAAACTGCTGCACATTACGGTTATAGTCAAACTTTCGCCAATATCAAGCGCAATAGCAACTAAATCGATAAGTCGACTAATTGTTGTACCGTATGCTATTTCAATCGTCACCATCTTATAATATGAGTAAATATCTCTTTCATCCATACCCCATTTAAGACAATTGGATGGACGTGACCTCCATTGTTGCAGAACCAAAATCTTTGCGATGTGAAATTTATGGAGAATTACAAATGTGTGGATCAAGGAGATTGTAGAATTATGATCTTCAATAGTGATTGTGAGTGTGGAGACAGTTTACGTTGAGGAAAAGATCGTAGAATTCTGATCTTCAACCGGTGAGCTAGAATGTGGTTAAGCGACATAACTTTTTATTCCTAAAAACTCATCTTTCTGTCATTCAATATTGATTCTATAGAGATTTTTTCAAATTTTAATTTGAATTAACAATAAAATATGAGATATAATGGTTATTGAGTATAAAATGTGATTTAAAAAAAAAAAAAAAAAAAACTTAATTTGAATCCCATTAAAAAAGAATAAGATATTCAAAATAAAATAATTAGATATTAAAGGTGGTTATGAGGAAGAAATCTCCTTGAATATAGGCTATTTCACGAATCTTTTCAAATTTTAATTTTAAAATTTTCAATTTTTTTAAAGGTGTCTCAAATGTAGGCTCGAGGATATTTTTCAAAAAATGATTGATTATTAATTAGGTAAACTCGAGGATATGGAGGGGCATTGTGGGGAGTAAAAATTCCTCTCTCTCCAAGTTTAAATGCAAAAAATTGGTATACATTTGATAGTTTATTTTTCAAAAAGTAGACAATTATTATTATTTCCCTTTTCTTAAATAATTTAATTAATTAGAAGAAAAAAAGTTATTATTATTATTAAAAAAGAAATTGGTGTTTTTTTAATTCATTTATTCATACAATTTTCCCGGTAAGTTGGTACCCGTTGGGCAATTTCTCTCGCCATCTTCTTCTTGCTTCCGGTTTCGCGATTTGGTTTCTGCAAACAAGCCGTTTCGTGGTAAGTTTCTCCTTCTGCCATTAATCTCTCTTTGTTTATTTTACTGGAGTATTTATTTTGTTCGTATTCTTTCAAGATAGTTTAGTCGAAAATTATATGTTACAATTATACGCCCAAGGATGATATTTGATTTCTTTAGTTAGCATTATGTTGAACGGATTGATTTGTCTTTTTAAATTTTTACCATATAGATTACGTGTTATAGAATTACTGAATTAGTTTCTTGCCTGCTCATGCGAAAATAGATAGAAACTCTACCGGTATTCGAAATATGGAGTTGTCCTACTTTATTGTAATTACTGTGAATAGCTAAAACTTCGAGTTCTAAATTGTATGCAGAGAAAGCTGTACAGTCGGTACTCTTTTCTAGGTGGCGGTTATGGTTTCTGTTGGTTCGGAAGCTCTAACATCGAGGCGACATCGAACCTTTATTTCAGTCGAAGATCACTTAACGGGTGTGGGTAGGTCATTTTGTTTAAATGTCTTGAACCATGTTGCGCAACTTATACTCACTAAGGGTTATTCGTAGCGCAACCTTAGCCTCCTTTGTCGAACATCTTATATTCTTCACGATCTCCTAAATAATGAAGTTTTTCTTCTCTACTCATCGATGTAGTTAACACAATGTTAGTGAACTACGTAAATCTGCGTGCCTTTTCTCTTACTCTCTTTATTTCTTTATTGCCCTTTACGATTTTTTTCATAACACATTCAATTAGGGCTATTGTAGAATTTTTCTTCAACTTTGTGCCCTTTTTAACTTCTTATTCTCTACAATACTCATGAGGGAATTTGTCTTAAACCTAAAAGACAAATGTATTTAATTTATTTGGAAGTGATAAGGTTGACTTTGAAGAGCGATCATTAATATGCGGTAGTGCTTTAGCGGAAGCTGAAGTTTGAACTTGCCACTGATTATATCATAAGTCACACTATGCAAAGTCTTCTTGAAGGCTGTAATGCTGATGATCTTTGTCATTTGCAATTTCCTCCACGACTGTGCCAAGCACTTTCCATTTATTTATTTTGTTTTCTGTTATCTGTGAGTGTTCAAGTCAATTTGTGCGCATCTCGACTATTTTCACAGAACATGCCGCCTGAGTCTCCCCATAAGGAAATTCTTTCCTAGATAGGTTGCCACTGTAGATTGAACCATTACCTCTTAGTTACTTATTACACTCTTGACAGTTTATTGTAATGGATAGATCTGGCTTACATGTTGCTGACTGAGACAGCTATTAAGTCTCTAGCTATGTACCCACAGGACGAAGATGTTTATCCTTTGGTTGAAGAGATTTTAACTGTGATATGTTAGGTCTGAAGTTTTAGTCACTCATTTTTTTCTAGCTTCTGGACAATGATGGTTCACTTTGTATTACTTTGTTTTTCATATGACATACAGATCAGTTGATCCTTTCCTACTTTAGGCATGCAGTTTCTTGGTAGTTATAGCATTCAGTAGGGTAATTAATCATATACACATTGATTATATTATATCATTATATGCACATGAACACATACTCACACAAAAGTAACCTTAGGTATATGATTTTTTTCAGGATGTGATGTGTAATTGTTGTGGTTCTCTGTTTGTTAGATATTTATTCATTAGTTTTTGCACTCAGTCAATGACAGCATTTTTTTTCTCTCAACTGTAAGGCTGCGTTGACATTTTGGAGAGCTTTGAATGCAGACTATGCAGTCATCAAGTTTCTTCACAGTTGAAAAGTGCTAGACTTCCAGCAACTTGTCACTATGGGAGGCCATTGTTTCTGAGTTGGTAGTCTTACAAAGTGATCTTTCCAAAACGAAGCAAGGACCTCATCTCTTGGCTCCTTGAGCAAGTTGGATGTTTTTTTTTTTGGAAACCGGGAAACCGGAGCTTAACTCCACTATAACAGGGGTAACCACGCCCGTCCCTTTGCCAGACACCAAGTGATTCTTTTCAGTTCATGAATGCAATCTAGATCTGTTTCTTGGTAACCAAATGTTGTAGCATGTGTCATTAAGATGTTGAATGTTTTTTTTTTTACAAATTAAGTTTCATGTCAGGTATGCATCCCGACATGATCAATGGAGGTTAAAACAATCATCAAGGGAATGATCAGGTTGCCTATCAAAAGCATTGTCTATCAAAAAGTCCTCAAAGATAAGCTAAAGTTTAGTTAAGTTGTTGATGATATGGATTATCTAATTTCAGCTACGGTTATGCAGCATGTACCATACAAGATCTTCAAAGTGACCAGGCTAGTAACTACAGAAGTTTGAGGTCAGAATTATTGGATGTCGTGTCTTTGCTTTTGCTGTCGGAATTGTTGGATGCTGTCTTTGATTCACAACAGATGAGAACACCTTTGTCTATTATGTGCAAGAAGACCAGGTGGCTACGTCTCATGATCGAATCAAGTAACATCCTATCTTCCTCAGTTAATTTTTGTTTTCAATTTCTTATGGCTCTGTTGATTGTGTAGCATTTTCATCTTTGTTGATTTTTTTTTTATTATGATACTATAGTCTTGTCTTTGTCAACATCCTGTAGAAAAAGGAAATTTACCATGAAGTCAAGGTTGGTTAATTCTGCATTTGTCTGCTTTCATGTTTTGCAACTCAAGAGTCAATTCTTTCAATTCTTTAAATTTACTTTTCTCTCTCTTTGTCTTTCTCTGTGTACGTATTAATATAGTTTTACGAATTGATGATTAATAGTTTATAGAGTCAAATCCTTTTTACATCAAAATTTGAACGTAATTAGTGGAGGATATTATTAATTCCATTTGGACCCAATTTGACGTTTAAATGATTGATATTCTCCTCTGTTGGAGATAGGGATGAAGAATTCAATTCTGGCAGCTGAAGGCTATTTTGAAATTTCACAACAAACCTACTTTAAATTCACAAAAGCAAAATCATATTTTTCATTTTTTGGTGTTCAAACAAGGTGGCGGAGATGAAGTTGTTTGGTTTGAACACATTTATTTTAGTGGTTGAAGTTAATGAATTCTGCTGGTTTTCAAAAAATAAATTGGCGTGGTGGGGCTTTCAACAGTGAAGGCAAAACAAACGTTTTTTTTTATAAAAAAAATCGAGTGAATTGGGCACTTGAACCATAGATCTCATATTACTAATCCATTCTATATGTCAGTTGAGCTATGTTCATTTGTCATAAACAAATTTCAATATCAATAAAAAACAAATTTTCAATATCAATAAAACTAATATGTGATTAATCCCATGATGAATTTACATAGAACAAAGAAGAATAAACTTTGTCAAATGTAAGCTGAGTTTAATGATAATTAACATGTATCATAGTTTTGAATCCTCCCCCTTAATTGTTGTACTTAAAAGTTCATTCACACTAGGAATATGAACCCTCTCCATGTTTTAAACAACAAAAACCCCAGTTTTTCTTATCCCAATATCAAACAATTTGAATTTGAATTCCATCCAAATAATAACAGCCGGACTATGGAGTTCACAGTCTCTGGCTGGGAATAAAGGAATTTTTTCTGAAAAAAATAAACAGATTTGAACAATGAATGGTATGTTCAGAAGATTAAAAAAAAATGCTTTCAAATTTTCTTCTTAGTACCCTTTTTTTTTTCTTTTTTTTCTTTTTTTTTTTCTTTTAACCCTGCCCTCTTTCTGCTTGTTCATGATCCAAGGAAGTAGAATTGTTGTCAATTCTTCTCTCTCCGCTCAAAAGCCTTTTCAACGTTCTCAATCTGGTTGCTACCACGGATTTCATATCCTCATCACCCGAACAGCTGCCGGTGCCGTTGCCAATGCCGGAGGAAGATGAAGATGGCTCGTTTGGAATGTCAATAACCACCATTCCATCTGCCCTTATGTTTGCTGAAGAAGAAGATGTTTGAGGTCCTTCCAAACAAACCCCTAATGAACTTATCTGCATTTGGTTCCCCCAAAACAGAATATTGGTAGGAAAAATTGGAGACTCCATGGATGAGGAGCCAGATTCCAAATCCTGTGTGGGATTTGATGAATTGTGTGCCACTGGACTTCTGCAGAGAGGGCAAGTAGAATTGGATTTGAACCACATGTCGATACAGTCCACATGGAAGCCATGGTTGCACCGTGGAAGCAACCGAGCTTTCTCACCCAGAACCAACTCCGACAAACACACAGCACATTCCAACCCCTCTTTGAAATCCTCGGGCGAGAAGGCGAGCACCGGAATCGATTGGAGCACGGCGGCGTCGAGCCCTTTCTTGGATGTAGGAACAGCAGAGTGGTGATCGGGGCGGCGGCGAGCGGGGGTGGATTCGACAATGCGGGAGAGTAACCATCTGGAGTAAAGCTGTAAGATGAGAATAAAGACAATGATCAAAAAGAGGACGAAAATAGTGGCCATGATAATTTTTCCGGTTAGCTCCATGGAAAGTGAGATCCTAGATGTGTGTTCTTCCATTGGAAAAATCTGGGAACAGAAATTTGGTGATGAAATTGAAGAATTGAAGAGTGTTTTGAAATGGGGAAGAATAAAAGGGGAGAGTTTTAAAGAAGGAAAAAGAGGGAAATTGGGTTAAATTACGACTTTGGAGTGGACTTTTTATTTAGAAGAGAAAGTGGGAGGAAAGAAGAAGGCAGAATTGGTTTGTTCGGTACGACAGTTGAACGAACCAAAGTCAGTCTTAGCGTAAAGCCATCAGCCCCTTGACCCAGTCTTTTTTGCCTGCTTTTTTTGGTCATTTTTTTAGTTAGGATAATTTATATGCATATATATTAGGAAATTTTTCATAAATAATAAAAAAGAAAAAAAACTATGGATGTCCAAATTTTAGAAAAAATTTTAATACGAAAAAAGCTGATTTTTAATTGATAGTTTCAATAAAACTTACAAAATTGAAAACAACAGTGTGAAATTGATTGAAAATAATGAAATTATTATGTATGAAATATTTTTAAAAATTTATTAAGTATGAAATATTTTTAAAAATTTGCTATATATTATTTGTATTTTTAACCTTAGTGATAGTTGTTTTTTTTTTTTTTTTTTTTAATTTTTAAAAAAACATGATTTTAATATTGCCAAGTGTTAGCTAGGTCACTTTTATGAATATTTTAATTATTTTCATGGACAAATTGTCAAATCTTACGATATTTGGTTGTCTAAAAAAAGTAGCATACGAAATTAAGTTTTATATTTAATATGATATCAAAACTCATAAACTCAAATGAGTATTCGATCTAATAAAAATGAAATTGAAATTCGAAAATATTCAACTCTTCCGAAAAAGTAACCAAATATTGTAATAGATATGCATTTATATAGTTGAATTATTGTTTTTGTTGGTGTTTATTTGTTAATAATTGCACATATTATTACTTATGATACTAAGAACTTTTTAAACTATTTAAATATTAAACTGAGTTATTTTTAAATTTTAATTAAAATTTAACAAAATAATACTATGAATTTTTAACATATTTCTCAATGTACACTTTGAAAACTTGGGGAGCATACACCTCTATTCCTCGAAACTACGATAAAGATATTTTTTTCGAAATGAAATCTATGTTTGTTTATTATGAATCATTATTAAAGAAATATGATTATATGATGTTTACTTTGAATTATAAATTCTGTTGTCTGTCTATTGAAGCAAACTTTAAAGTTTGTTTTATTTGAATGATTGAAAAGAAAGTTTTTAAAATCCCAATATTCCTTTTCACTCAATTGATCGGTCCAAACTGAATTTACCAAGTCTCATACTTATTCATTTTCCTTCTTTTTTCGGTGTGTTAGCATTATTAGCATAAGCATTACATTATAAATATATATATATATATATATATATTTTAAAAAAGTCAATTGAGACCAAAATATATCTGTTCCTCCTTCTCCACCCACACACCAATTGTATTTATTGCCGCAGGCAAACGAAATTACTTGAAATATCATTATTTAAAAAAAATTTAATTGTCTGTGTGTTTAACTATTAAAAAAATGCATGAAAAATAATTTAAGGGATGTGTAAACAATGGTTGATGAAGTCAAAATACGTAGCAAGAGATGGGAGGCAATAGTTTAACAATTAAAAAGATAAAAGAGTGCTTTGGAACAAAATGATGGAAGTTCAGTTATTATTTTTATTTTTTGTCATATATATTATTTTTTTGACGACCCAATCATAATAACACCAAAATTAAATATGTGAACTTGTGTTATTTTATGAAAACAATTTTTATCATATATATATATATATATATTTTTTAGATATTTACATCTTATTTATATTTTTAGAGACAAAACCAAAATTTTAAAAAAAAAAATTTCCAAACATAATTAGCATTCACATACTTAAAAAAAAGATGAATAAATACATTAGAAAAGATAAAAAAAAATATGATAGTAAATTCAAATGAAAATAAATTTAAATTTCTAAAACTAAAAAGGCGCAACTTATTTTACATTTCTACTTTAATTTCTAATTAAAACGGCTACTGATTATGTTTCCCCTCGCCAGCTGTGTGTCACAGAAGCTTGGCTTTGGGCGTTAATGGAGAACCCCGATTTATAATCCGACGAAGACGACGATCATCAGAATCTCATCCACCAGAACAATGAGATCAATCGTTCTCTTTCTCCTCGCTCCGCCGTTTTCCACGTCGACGATGGTCTCCGTCGCCGCCGTTTCTCCTTCAAAAAGAGGTATCTCTTCGCCATTTTTATACCTCTCTTCCTTCTACTCCTGTATTTCACCGCCTTCTCCGGCGAGCTCTCTTCTTCGGTTAGGGTTTTTGATTCTTTAGGTCATCAAATTAGGGAATCTGAATTGCACGCATTGTATTTGTTGAAGCAGCGGCTGTTAGGTCTTTTGTCTATTTGGAATCATTCTTTTGGTTCTCATTCCAATTCCACGTTCAATGTCACTTCCGATTATTCGTTGAATCCGAGTTCTGGTTTGGGAGCACCAGACGATAGGTTTCAGATTCTTGAGGACCTCAAATTATTGTTACTTAGGCAGATTTCGTTGAATAAAGGGATCGTAAACGCTCTTTTAGCTCCACATCAATTTGATAACTCCTCGATTGAAGTAGGCGATGACGACCTCGTTTTTGGTGGTTCTGGATTCGATCGGTGTAGAAAGGTGGACCGGGACTTGTCTCATAGGGAGACAATCGAATGGAATCCGAAATCGAATAAGTTTCTGTTTGCTATTTGTGCTTCTGGACAAATGTTGAACCATTTGATTTGCTTGGAGAAGCACATGTTCTTTGCGGCCATTGTTAATAGAGTTTTGGTTATTCCTACTTCCAAAGTGGATTATGAGTATAGTAGGGTGTTGAATGTAGATCATGTCAATAAATGCTTGGGGAGGAAGGTTGTCATCTCTTTTGAAGAATTTTCTGAGATATAGAAGAACCGGTTGCGAATTGATAAGGCCCGTTTGATAATCATTTTGTTTTTAGTTTTTGGTTTTTGAAATTTAAGCATATAACTACCTTACCATAGGTTTTTTCTTACTTGGATATCTACATCTTACATATATTTTAAGAAACCAAACCCAAATTTGGAAATAAAAAAAAAGTAGTTTTCAAAAGCTTGATTTTGTTTTTGAAATTTGGTTAGCATTCTTCTACTTTCTCAAGAAAAGATGAATAGATTGTAGAAAAGATGGAGCACATTGTAGGAAACTTGAGTAAAAATAAATTTAAATTTCAAAAAACAAAAACCAAAAACTAAATGGTTATTAAACGGGATCTAACTTTTCTTGTTATTTTTCAAAACCTGATTACTGTTATTTGGATGAGGAGCATGTTAAGAAGCTAAACAATGTACGGGTTTCGACGGGTAAACTCGAGTCCCCTTGGGACGAGAATATTAAGTATCCTAGTAAAAGAACAATTCAAGATATTGAGTCCAAGTTCTCTTCGGATGCTGATGTTATTGCCATTGAGGATGTTTTTTATGCTAATGTAGAGAACGACTGATTTGTGCAACCAGGTTGTCCTATTGCCCACAAATGCAAGACTCTGATTGAGGCAAGTCAATCAGAAACTGTTTGTGTCAACACCACTTTTCGCCGACTTGGATTTTTGAAGTTCTAGTATTTCATCCATCCCTCAACACCACTTTACGCCAAGTTACCGTTTGTGTCTCATTTTATCTCCTAGCTAAAAATTATTATGATCAACCATCATTGAATGACCTAATGGTCAAAAGGCTCTTGGAAAACTAAAAGGAGATGGATTCAATCTATGGTGGTCGCCCTACCTGCCTAAGAATTAATTTCCTACAAGTTTTCTTATCATCCAAACGTTGTAGGACCAGATTGTATGTCCAGTAAGAATAGTTGAAATGCACTTAAATTGGCCTGGAAACTCACGGCTATAGAAAAAGAATTATGATCACACATCTCGCCATTCTCCGACTTAGAGGTTGGAGAAATACATTTTATGCCAGTTAAACTATGCATCTCATCATTACTTAAATTTATCTGCTGACTATTATATTATGGCAGTTTGAATTGTTCTTGAACTTCTCGATCTTCATTCGGGTTTTGTATCGGTGTCCATAATGCTCAAGTTAAGCAGTCATGATTATTACTTCTTTTTTTTTTTTCTGTTTAAATTGACATTCAGTATATGGCTTTATAGTCGTGACTTGTTGATGTATGCTATACCTCTTCTTAATGTTCTATGACAACATTCGTGCTTTCTGAGAGGCCTTGATGTTGAGGTAACTCGTAGTTTTTTCTTTCTTGCTTATTTCCAGTAATGCAAAGCAGCCAAGTTGCTTTTATCCTATTCCTCAAGCTGCAGACTGCATTGCAAGTGTCGTTGAACGGTCCAATTCACCCGTCATTTATCTTTCGACAGATGCTGCAGACAGTGAAACTGGATTGCTGCAATCCCTCGTCGTGGTGAATGGAAAGCCCATTCCACTAGTTAGACGACCTCCTCGAAATTCAGCTGAGGAATGGGATGCTTTATTGTACAGGCACAAGATTGAGGGAGATTCTCAGGTAACTTATTTTTAGTATATCAAATCTGAATGTTCATGGTTGCTAATCACTGTTCATAGCTCCTGCTTATTCATTATTTGGACATAAAATAGAAGCTGGTTTTTTTTCTTAGTCCACTGTAATTTAGTCCCCCTTTGGGACAAAGGTTCATGAGCCAAAAAATAAGTTACTGGTCTAGTTCAGAGTGGTTTGTATTGGTGCATCCCATCCTGCTGGGGTTGAATAGAAGTAGTGATTGGTATCTCTGGATAGAGTCTTAGTTTTCTCCTTTTAGTTTTTGAAAGAAGACAAATGGCTAGAAATCTCCTCACTTTTCAATGTGAGATCCTCGGTGCCACTTTTGAGTTAATCAATCTTGAATTAGATCCTAATTTCATTTTTGTTGGACCTTCAAACTCGTTTGGACTTAATAGGCTCTGATACTAATAACATATTAGATGCATCCATCTTAAAACCAATTTAATGAGGAGAGGAGTAGCCCACGTAGGTCTCCTCAGTTTCCAATGTCAACATTCCTTATTTTGAAAACTAAAAGTAGTTTTAAAAAAACTTGTTTTGTTTAAGGAATTTGATTAAGAATTCAATTATAATCGCGATAGGATAGATTTGTTCTGATCTTAGTACATAATGCAGTCAAACTTATTGTTTTTATTTTTTATTTTTGGAAAATGATGAAGGTTGAAGCCATGCTGGACAAGACCATCTGTGCTATGTCGAGAGTGTTCATTGGAACATCTGGTTCCACTTTTACAGAAGACATTTTGCGTTTGAGAAAGGACTGGGGATCAACTTATCTGTGTGATCAATATCTTTACAATGGTCAGCTCCCAAACTTTATTGCACAAAACGAATAAACAACTTTTTTTTTTTTTTTTTTACAACCGATTCTTTGTTTTATCCATTTTTATCCACTGGATTTTACTCACTTTATATTAATTGATATGTATCATAAATGTAATAGAATTGAGTGGCAAAAAATAGGGGAAAAAATCGTTCAAGAAATTCAAGTGTTTTTGTAATGTAAAATATCCAGGTTCTTAGGGAATGGATGAAGTACACCCAAGTCTAAGCAAGGTAATTACTTCTTACTTCATCTGGCATTTTGGCCACCTCCATAATTTCCTATTTTACCGTTCTTGTTCAAGGAGGAGTAATTGAAGGGGCACAAAAAGTTCTCAAAAATAGGCAATGGACAAGTAGCCCTAATCTAATTGATTTCAAGAATTTAATTATTGAGGTCCGGTTTGATAATTATTTGATAATTTATTTTTTGTTTTTAAAATTTAAACTTATTTTTACTTAAGTTTTTTATAATGTGCTCCATTTTTTCTGCAATGAATCTATCTTTCCTTGAGAAAGTAGGTGAATGGTAACTAAATTTAAAAAAACAAAAACAAGCTTTTGGAAGCTATTTTTTTTTATTCTCAAATTTTGGTTTAGTTTCTTAAAACATAGGTAAGATGTAGATATCAAAGTAAGAAAAATCTATAGTAAGATGATTGTTCTAGGTTTAAATTTCAAAAACTAAAAATTTAAAATAAAATGGTTATCAAACGGGTCTGAATTTTCTTATTTTGTGTTTTGTAATTTTGAATAAATATGAGGGATTTTTGTAATAGGAGTGAGAAATAATTGATTGAAGATGAGAGGGAAAGAAGGGTTAAAAAAGGTGAAATGAAGAAAATATTTTTTATTATTATTCTCTAGGCAACTCATCAAAATTTTAACTATAATTTTTTTTTTTTTCAACCTAAGATTCTTTTTAAACTTTTGGCAAAATCGAGAGACCAATATTGGATTTTTAAAAATTTAGGAACCAAAATAAAATAATGATGGTAATTGAGGCGATTAAAATAGTATATTAACCTATTATTAATCTTTTAAAAAGTTATTTAGCAAAAAGAACAAAAAAAAATAAAACAAACTTAACATGTAGTTTATCAATATTAACAAGAGTAGTAGTTCACCGACATCGAAAAATCAACTTGAACCTATAAAGAATAAAAAAACACATGGTCTGTCAATTAAATTGACATATGTCTATAAACAAGGGTAAGGAATATTCATCCCGAGCAAACAAACATCTTTGACCAAAGTGTTCGAGATTTGTTCTATGAAAAAGCAAATTGCCACCTTACTGAACTTTTTTTTTTTTTTGAGATTCCACTTTATGGAACTAATAAAAAAAAAAAAGAATTTTGTATCAGTTTTGAGACAAGCTAGGTAGTATCAGTTTTTTTGACAAATCAAGTAGTATCAGATAAACAATAATAATACAAAAATTAGACTGAAAGTGAGTATCGTAAAAAGAAACAAAAGGCAGTAGTTACAAAAAAGTCAAACTAAAAAGAGGGGAATTTATAACTTTTTTGGGGTCAAAATGAGAAGAACATAAAATAGAAGGGTCTTAAAAAAACACAAAAATGGAAGGGCAAATTAGGATTTTGAAGCTTTGTTCATAATCTAATTGGTGCGGCGTAATTACTCTTCGTCTGCCCTCTTGCATCTCTCGCAACACCGCGTCTTTTTTTTTGAAGTCTCATTTGGTTCAGTTCTCTCATTATTTTCCTCATTCTGTTCAGAGACCACAGGGTTTTTCATAATTCGGTCAGGAATTAGGGTTTATGTGAACGAAGCATTGGAAACTTTGGAACGATGAGAGCCAGATTGGTTGTGTTTCCAATCAGAGGAAGAAATTGGTGTTTCAGCAGATCCATCGAACCTACAGCTTCTTCTTCTTCTTCTTCGATTCAGACTCCTTCCACTTTGAAGGATCTCTGGACCAAAATCTCATCGTCTTCTTCCTCCAAATCCGACACTCTCTCCCGCAGTTCCAGTAGTAGCACTAGCAATGCCGAAATTGTTACCGATTTCATCTCTTTCAAGGTACGTACTCCGTGTTCTTGTTCAGTTTCGTTTTCGTTTTTTGTTCTGGTATTCGTTTTGATCGAGTTGAACGCGACGATGCCAATGACGTTCTGTTTATCAGATGAATCAAGCTTGGACTGCTCTGGAGAAGGCTCCTGATGGATCGTTTAAGAACAAACTTCACGGGTAAAATCTTGTCAGTGCGATTACATTTGTCTGTGCCCCTTTTGCAGTGAAATTAACTAGTAATCTCGTGATTTTCTGCTTGTAGGGTCGGATTGAAGCTTTTGTCTAGAGTTAATCCGTCTGAGTTTTTCTTGAAGTCTATAACTAAAGATGTCACGAGCCTCCAAATAGCATATCCATCCAGGTTTCATCTCTTTCACTTTCTTATTTTTAAGAACATTGCTATAACTATTTCACGGTTCCGCTGTGTTGCTTCTTCGTTTTCTTCATGAAATTCAATTTCTGATGTCTGTTTCAACGCTTAACTTAGATATATGTATATAATCGACTCCAAAACTAGTAGGAGAAATCGATAAGGAATTATTACTATTTGTTATGTTATTTCACTGATTTCTTGCGACATTACAGCTTGAATCCACGGCTAGTTCGCAGGAGGTTACGGCATATTGCTCTCAGGTGCATTTTTATTTTTCAATCTGTCAAGTTTAAGACTAAGTATCGATACTCTCCTTCGCTTCTTTCCGTGAAGTGACGTATCGACATGGATCGATGATTATTATGATATCAACTCTTTTTTGTTTTCAGAATGCTTAACTTATTACTAAAGTTGTGACTATGTATGTTACTGATATGAACTTTCTGTATGTCATGACCAGGGGAACTGCCATTCACAAGAAATACTTTTATGGTTCAGTTTCGCTGCTGCCATTAGCAAGTGCATTTACTGTATGTTTGTGTTTATTTTGGAATGTATCAGCCATTCCTTTTCCTGCATAGTTTGTTATCCACGAGTGACGAGTTGTATGATTTTGATACAACATGCATTGCATTGCTACATTTCAATTTCCTTTTTACTTAATTCATTGATGACAGCTATTGGAATTCTCTTGACTTCTATGCTGGTTTGTCTTACCATAGGTTTTACCTCTGCCAAACATCCCTTTCTTTTGGGTTCTGTTTCGCACATATTCGCATTGGCGAGCTCTCCAGGTATTTCTGTACTGGGATTTTGTTGCTAGTGCCTTTGTAAGAGTTTTATATGTATCTAATATATCTACATCTTTTTTTTTTTCTTTTCTCAAACGTATATAGGGAAGTGAAATTCTCCTCCAGTTGGTCTCCAATGGATCTTATTCGAGCAACTCATCCACTGATGGCAATAAAACTGAGAATAAAGAACAACAGTATCCAGGTTCAACCCTGGTAAGTTTGAATTTTTTGTTTTTGGATGTTTGCATGTATTAATAGATCCACACTGATGCCAAAAAAGAGCATATAGCTCAACTGGCATAAGTAAATGCTCATGACTAAGAGCTCATAATTTCAAATCACTTCCCCCTTAATTGTTGTTTTAATTTAAAAAACAAAGAAAGAAGGATCCACACTTATATTCTTGATTGGAGTTGGAAAATGATCTTGAATTCCTCCCGTTGTTCTCTTAAATGTCCTTGTTAGCGAATAATTTTCCATGGAACACGCCTTTTTACTTGATCACAAGTGTCTTTTGTAGCCAAATGGAAAAATAATTTTGCATGCAACTTTCTTACCCTCATTTGCTGGTGGTCGCTTGTTTAAATAATTCGTTGATTTCCTTTTCTTTCTTTTTTCCTTTGTTATTTTACATTTGACCAAATATTTGTTTTTTCTTCAATTGGTTATTTTCTTCAGAGACGTATCAAATGACATTTTTCAGCTCGATCCTTGTATTTTTCTCTCAATGGACTTTGCATACACCTGCCAAATCGCTCTACTTGAATTGTGTTTAATGTGTTTTTTTTTTTTTTAATCTTTACAACTAAATTAGGATCTGCAGCCATCAAAGGAACTCGACAAATTTCTAAGCCAGATGGAGGAATCTGGCGATATAACTGCAATTAAAGATATATGCAAGATCTTTGATTTAAACATGAATAATGTTATGAAGTATAAGGAGAGAATGTGATTGGCGAGATCCCAGTTTCAACATTCAAGTTCTCGCTCTCTTCTTTATGCAACTGAAATGTGGTTGGCACCAGGTCACATACTGGTCAGTTGCTTTTTTTTGGTTAGTAGCTCATCTTTGCATCGTATCTTATTGTTCATTTGATTTCAAATTATTAAACTATTTGAATTTTGAACTAACATTAGATGTTTAGGGGAAAAAAAAAAATTAAGGTTCTTATGAGCTTACTCTACGTGTCTTCCGATGTCACCCATTTTACCCCATCGCACTTGCATATTCTCAATCATTTTCTATTCGGTAACTATTTAGTTTTAGTTTTTGTTTTTAAATAAAGTTGCCCCGATAACCCTATCAATTTTTGAAATTTGGGAATTTCAACATTCTTGAAAATAATACATGTACAAAAGTAGTTTTTAAAAGTAATTTTTTTTTCTATTTTTCAGAACTGTCTTTCCAATCCATCTCTTCAAAAATTTCTCCGACAAAATCTCCAACATGCACCCTATAGTTTTACTTCTGAAACTTTTCTTTGGCTCTAATTTATCACTTACCTCATCATAAAAAATCACTGCAAACTTTTTTTCTTCCCAACCATTTTCTCTCTAATTTCTTTTTATCACTTTTTCATTCCCTTTAAAATTTTTTGAACTTTTTTTTTGTTAAGAAACAATTATGAAATTAGTCTTTTAAAAATTTGTTAACTTCCTTTTTTAGTCTATTTAAAACTTCAACATTTATTTTTCCTATCTAATATGTCTGTCGCTCAAGAATGGTGTCATCAAACATGTCGGATTTCTGTTTTATGATGAAGGAAACCAAAAATTGTTAGTGTATTTGCCTTTTGTTATTTGCAAAATAGAAAATTAAAATGTCTATCAAATAGTTGGTGGTTTGTCGTTCACGAAATAGCTGGAAATCTATCCGCTCGACCAAAACCGATCAGAACAACGTCAGTTGAAAAGTCAGTCGGTCGGGTGATAAAATTTCGTACCGACCGACGGTAAATTTAAATTACAAAAATTCGTACCTGTTTTTGAGTACGTGTTAGTACATCAAATTGATGAACAAGGAGGAGACTTGACAACACACTGGACCTCACAGCTGTGTAGGTCATATATATAATTATTACTTTTCTACTATATTATTTTTTTTTGTCATACTACTATTTTATTGAGAATATAAACATTATTTTTATAAAAAAAATAATCATCCTTTTCTTTATAAATAGTACTAATAAATTAAAGAAAAATTAAATAGATTTTTAAACTCAAACATACTTCCTTATAATTTTTAAGTATTAATTAATTTATCTTCTCCTGATAATTTATTTAAGAGCAATATTTATGTAAGGGTGAAAAAGTACTTAAAAAATACTTATTCACCTTAGAGTCATATATTTTTACTTTTTTTAAAAAAATTGATTTTAATTGATAGGAAGAGAAATATTATAATAGAGAGAGAAATACAAAAAAATAAAAATGTGTAGTTATAAAGATGGATAAATAGTTTGGAAATATTTACCCACTCTTATCTAAGTTTTGCTCTTTATTCAAATTCATCTCTATTTTGCTGTCTCATTTTTCATGTTTCATACTTCTTTTCTTTTCATTATTTTTTTATGTTCATTGGGTAACAAAAACTGACTGACCGAATTTGTAGTTGGTCGGCCTATTTCTCTAAAACTACGCAAATTCAGAACAAATCGACCTACGTAAATTGACCCTACTTCCTAGTTTGTTTGTGATCCCACTAATGTTTTATGGTGATTAATATTTCTGATTTTTTTAATAGAAAATGAAAAATTACCAACCATTTATGAAAAATAACAAAATTAATTCATTTGATTTCATTCACGATGAGTAAATTAATATAGAATGAATAAGTTCAAAATTTTAGTTTGATTTAATTCTAACAGTGGTTTAAAATATCATTTGGAATTAAATTAGATTGAAGTTTTCCTAAAAATGTTGGTTTGTGGTTTAACTTATTTTGATATTTCACCTTTTAAATGCTTAAATTTAGCCTATTCACTGCTGAGAGATTTGTTCAAAGTTAATTTTCTTGTAGAGCAATTCTAACAATTATATAAAAATATTAATATACTTTATGATTAAGAACTATTATATAATAATAACAAATATGGTTATTTTTTTTAAAAAAATTAGCAATGGTAGTTAGTATTAATAAGAATTGTCGCATACTTTAATAATATAGTATTAATAAAACATAATATTATATTGATGAATATTTATGATATATACAACAATAAAATGTAATAGGTTTAAAAAATACCACAAAATATAATAATAATCATGTAAATATTTTAAAATTTGACTACACAGAGGGCCCATCCATCATCCAATATAATTTCCTTAAATTTTATTCTTGTTGGTATCATCCTTCTTACGAAAAGTATTTTCAGTATTTTCAATTAAACGTTCTGAGGTAATTCCAAAACTTATTGTAACATTGAAAAAATCTAAGGACTACCAAATATGACAATAGCACGAGGAAGCGTAAGTTTTAAACTTCTTAGTTGAAAATGAATCGAATGTTTCAAACTTCTTAGTTAAATAAAAGGCAATAATAAGTATACACCGCCAATATTAGTTGAAAATGAATCGAAGGTTTTATAACACATATTTGAAGTGTTCTATAAGATACTGGACCTATCAAGTATGAACTTTTTCTAGAGATGACCTAACATGAAACATGTAATATTAAGAAACAACATTATCACCATATTATACGCTAAAAAAAGAACCAATTTTGATTTGTGTATCTAATTTGTTCTATTTTGATTTAAACTTAATTTAGTCATTTGACTTAAAATTGATTCTTTTAGATTTTTTTGGGTTACTTTGTTCTAAAATTCATTTTTAGTATCTAAACTTTTAAATGTTTATTTTTAGTTTTTGTACTTAATAAAAAAATTTTAATTAGTCTTTATGATTATTTTAAAATTGAAGTGATTAAAATTTGTTCAATAATGTTAATAATTTTATAAAAGGGGTAACTTTTTAAATGAAAAACAAACTAATTTTTTCCTTAAGAATCGATTTAAATTTCACCGCAAATGAAACAAACTTCAAAATTGAAGTATTAAAATTAGACTTGTAAAACTTCACGAACCAAAATGAAATCAATCTGAAAATTAAGGCACATAAAATTCTGTTAATAACTTTTTATTAATAATAAAATTGATCACTTATCAACTTCACATTTTGTGCTTTCTTGAATAAAAATTATTATTATTAAATTTATTTCGATTAAAATTAACTTCAAATTTATAATGAGGATCAATTTTAATTTTTTTTTTCTTTCTTCGTACTAGAACCAAAATTGAACAAATTAATAAGAAACCAATCTCAAAGCACATGAAGGTAAGAATTTTGTGTTCCATTACCTTTGGAGCTGGGTTGTTTATGGTGTATCCTCCCCACCCAAAAGTTCTCTTACTCATTATCGGTTCAAACTCATGTTCAGTCTGTTAAAAAATAGACAAAGAGCCATTATTATTGATCATCGATCATCCACAAGTTAAGTTTAAAGCAAAATTAGTATGAAATATATTAATATTAGAGAAATATTTCCATCATGACCGGGCATGATATATAAAATAATAACCACCTATGTGGCCCAATATATGCCACAATCTATTTTTGTTTATTTTATTTATTTTTCTTTTGAATTTAAAATCAAATATATTATGGCTTATATTGAGCCACAAGGTGAACGTTATTTTATATATAATGCTCGGGCATGATGTAAATATTCCTCTTAACATTAAACTTGGACTCAAATCGGGAGAGAGACTTAGCTTCATGACATCGTTGCTTTGACCAAGAGCTTTATCCAGTTGAGGTGTAGCCCATCGAACCAAAGATTGCTCTCGCCCTTCAACTTATGACAATAATATCATAATTGGAATTATAAAAAAAACGGACAAAATGTAAAATAAAACATATTTCAGAGTATATTGACCAGACAAGGTAACCTCAACTTGCATTATGATTAAGAGCCTGCAAATTATAACATAGAGTTTTTCATCACTGTTTCAGTCGCAGAGACCAAGGTTACTCAAAATTATTTTTGGTAAAATCCCTTTTAGTCCTTTTATTTTGATATTTATTCTATTTTGGTCTTTTGAAGTATGAGATTTATTCCATTTCAGTCTTCGAACTTTCTTAAATTTAATTTTAGTCCCTAAACTTTGATGTTTGATCTATTTCGATATTTGAACGTCTTAAAAAAACCTTAAATCTGTCCTTCAATTTTTTTTTTGTAATTACATCTTTCTCAATAAATTTTAAACATTATTAAATCAAGTTCAATTAATATTAACTTCAAATATATTGTAGGACTAATTTGAATTTTTTTTGAAAGTACAAGGACTAGAACTAGACTTTTAAAAATTTGGAACTAAAATGGAACAAAACTCAAAACTCAAGAATTAAAATTGGACTTTTATAGTTCAAGGACAAAAATGATATTTTACCCATTAACTTTTCTTACTACCATAGCAAGAAAGAAAAAGGCAGACATTTTGTTTGTGCATTCATAATTTTTTATTTTTATAGTAAACTATAAGGCAGATATCGCATCAATTCGTATTTGTATTTTTATAAAGGTAGACTAGCATGTAGTTGTAGATTATAAGTATAACAACATGAGTTGTGTGGTATAAGAAAGATTAGGTAAGTTCGAGATTGACCTGATCTGCTTTGGTACAAAGCTTTGAAGTACAGAAGTGAGGGCTGAGTTCGGCATCCAGCAATATGTTAGCATACTTGACGTTTCTATGAACAATTGACGAAGCAAACTTCCTCAAGATACCTAAAAAGTTCCTCAATAAGTACCATAATTTTATCTAACAAATAGGAAACATTCGTCTTAAAACATTGTCAAGTACATTCCCACTGGACCTATATTTCTGTTCATGCTCAAACCCTATAGTTATACTCATCTGGAATCTAGAACTTGCCTGGTTAATAGAATTCAAATAAAAAAAATAAAATTATGTAATATCTGTTGCAAGCGCCATTAATATTTGTGAACTAGTATAATTCAAGAGTCAATTAACAAAGCTCGGAGGCAACATACTCCAATACACATGCAGTTCCCAAAGCAATCTTAACACGGGAATTCCATATCAGTGGCTTATTGAATTCATCAGATAGATACAAGAACTCATAAAGCAGATGAATATCTTTTTTTTTTAAGGCAAGAATCTGCAATTCCAAACATCAGTAAACTAATAGGCGAGTTTACAGAGCACCAGAAGCAGTTTGAAGGAACAAAATTCAGACATAATTTCAGATGTGACATGCTAGTATCCACGTGATTTATCATTTGATGTTATATAGTTCCCATTTAGTCTGATATGAAGAATTGAGTTAGGGAATAGGGAGTAACCTTCAAGTCAACCAACTCAGCCCGATAAACACGTCCAAACGATCCATTACCAAGAAGATTATCAGCATTGAAGCTGCCAGTAGCCATTTGCAGGTCTACTATTGAATATAACTTTACACTAATAGGAGCTGCACTAGCCTTCTTGTGAACGGCTCTTTTTGCAAAGTCTTTATCAAATGATTTATGACAATCACCAGGTGGGGGTTTGAGATTAATTGGAGCAGAAGTGTCAAATGTTGTTGGATAAAATGCGGAGGAAGTCTCTTCGGACTCAACTAATACTTAAACCAAACAAAAGTTATGCAAGATACTATTGTACATTTGTCCAATACAAGTGCTTTGAAAATCAACACATTCCATTTTTTTGTAATTCTAACTCCTCCAAGAAATTTATGCACCAAACATATGTTTTTAACTTTGTTGAAAATAGAAACAAAGTTTTACGTTTGCTAAAGAAGGAAAAGATCAAGCGTATATAAGGTTAACCTCCATATGAAACCAAAATCATGAACATTTATGCCAACGTGTAAATAAATGCATGGTCGTTGTACTTAACATCACATAACCTAATTCATTAACCTATTAGTTTCTATCAAACTAATGTGCTAAACCTCTTCCATTGTCCATAACAGAGCTTGAGAGAGATAGGTCAAGTGGGAGAGGTAGCCGAGAAAGCACAGATCGAGTTAGAGAGAGAGAATTTGGGAAGGAAACCACCTAAGTTCATAGCAGCTACTCAATATGGGGGTCACAACCTTCTTTGGTTCCTTTGTTTTTTACTCCTTATGTAAAATTCCTAAATTATCAAAATTAGAAATCCTTCCATCGAAGGAATCTCGTCTCAAATCAGAACTTTCCTATTTAAATTTAAATCATCTAAATTAGTTGGTTTCCTAGAGTTTGACTAGTTAACAAATATACTAACTAAAGTTAACAAATAGATCATCAATAGCTTTCATACTGCAACGCTACAAAGGTGTTCTAACTTGAAAGCAACCACACTCACTAGACCATCACCAGCTCTTTTCAACAATACCTTCAGCGTCGAGCGAAATTTCACCGCTAGATACACATCTCCCAAATATACTAACTAATGGTTAGATTTTCTGATATGCAGTAACAAGATTACTTTGTCTAGATCATTACTGGCCTACCGACGGAAAAATGTAATTTGTTTGAGATTACAACGAGCAAAAATTACCTCAGTAAAGATTTTAGAAACTATTATACATTAGTAAATTCCTCTTTCAGATTGTGATCTCAGACACCTAGTTACCACTTCAAAACGTACCTATTCTGTTCTTGTATCAAGAAAACAGTTCAAATATATTTTCACTGAAAGATTTGAATCAGAGAAACGATTTGAATTAGCGCAATTCGGTAACGGTTAGCAACCTAAGAGTTTCGAACTCATTAGAAGCAAGAACAAGTGTAATTAACTATCAATCAAGTTTTAAGCAACCGATCGGAAATCGTAATATAGAATTCTGACAATCTAAATTCAAAATCAAAGTGAAAAGAATCACAAACACTAGCATCAAACGGTAATGAAGTTTCAATACCATACCTCTCGCGAGAAGATCGACAGCAGAAATCGATAGGGAGAATCCATGCGTTCTTCCATCAGCGTTCTTCAATTGAAAAATGATTCCGATAACTATGTATGAACTCCGATTTCGCTCCGTGCAGGATAGAAGAACCATTCTCCAGACATCGCCTCTCAAACTCTTTTCCAATTCCCTCCAACCTCTTCGACCCTCGTAATGGCGCCATCGAAGCATGAAGGAAAAGGCCAAGGCCTTCTCTTATAATATTCATGGTCCAGGGTTGAGTTTGTAATGTTGGGCCTCGGTCCATAATTAAATCATTTTTTCTATTTTTTTATGAAATTTTAAATAATGACATTCCTCTATAAATTTTAAAATATTTGCATTGATATTTATGGATACGTTTCAATACGATATTATAAATACTCATTAATGTAGTATTTTTATTAATACTCAATGACTACATTTTTCCTTCTTAAAAAAGATTGACAATATTTGTGATCATTTTCTAAAGTTGATTAATCTGGCAAGTTTCCATTTATTTTTTAAATTAAATATTATGCTCGAATTTTAGATTTTGTTTTTTCTTTTTTGAAAAATCTCTTCCATCAACTACCACAAACCAAACCAAATCAAAATTCTCGGCCTCCACAAAAAAAAAAAAAAAAAAAAAGCGTAAAGAAAGTTCACGATCCTACTTGACCAACACATATGCTGCCCTATTACAAAACTTATTACAACAAAAATAAGTAGATAAACAAGCAACTAATATCAACCAATACATTGTTGTACTTTATGAAGCATTAGACTTTGATTGTATAGAGTTCTTATGGAGTCTGGTGCTTCAAAAGTTGTCGAAGTCATACAATCAAGATTGTTATGGAGTCTGATGCTTCAGAAGTTGTTAAGTCCATACAATAAAAAAGTTGTTAACTCTATACAATCAATAGCATTGTAATCAGTGTTATAGCAACTTCATTAAAAACTATTATCGTCGGGCCATCTAATTCTCACTTTCCTCCGCCAGTAAG
Organism: Sechiopsis laciniata; assembly: GCA_037833695.1. NCBI lineage: Eukaryota > Viridiplantae > Streptophyta > Magnoliopsida > Cucurbitales > Cucurbitaceae > Sechiopsis > Sechiopsis laciniata. The sequence continues at coordinate 6,122,230 of JBBMKA010000002.1, read as the reverse complement.
TGGATTAATTGTTGCTCCTTGAGCTGGCTCAACCGCTCCCAGAAGAAACCCTATTAGCAACTTGACTCCAAGTTTGATACTGTTTAGCTGAAGATGAAGATGCATGCATGCCCTGGGTAATATCTGAGAAAAAGGAAAAGAAAAATAAAGAATAAATTGTTATAGCCCATATATATTTTTTTTCCTTATTTTATTAGTTTGAATAAATGGTTAAATGAAAGAAGGGTAGTTTTGAAGTTGTTTTGTGATTAAAAGGGCAAAATGG